>LNAC01000039.1:2714809-2755468 GCA_002007465.1 Ailurus styani
CACCCCCCAACTCCCCCATCCCCACCCCGCAGGAAGCAGCAGCCCTTGCGGGTGCTCACTTCCCTGCGGGGCTCCCAACATTCTCCCCTCTCCCTGACTGGTGTCAGCTTCATCAAACAAAAATAAATCTCTAAGAAAAAAAAATGCACTTACATGTGCTTATTTTGCTCTTCTCATTATTATGACTATTGTTGTTATTTGTCTTGTTACAGAAGGCGCTCATTTCTTTCCCCCAGGCGAAAAAATTTTTAAAAAATAAAGTTAGTACGTTTTAAAAGATGCTGAGACAGAGGGGCGACGCTGGCCTTCCTGACTGGTGGTGTATCACGCTTGCGTACAGACAAGAGCCCACTGGTCTGTGTGAGGGTCTGCTTCCCCTGCATGCCCTTTGTGACGACACGAAGGGACATGCGTAGTAAGGTCCTGGGCCTGTAGACTGGGTGTCCCTCCCAACTGTCCTCCCAGTCCTGATCAGGGTTGGGTTTTTTGGCCCCAAGGAGCACCATCCAGTTGCAAACTTCCCCATCGGGTTTCATTCCCACCCGGACATCATCTCACCCCTTCTGCCCCCTTCTCGGGGCTGGGAGATGTTTTCTGTGTTAACTTTACAAGAATGAGTGGGTCAATCTGGTTTCTCCTTGGTACCTGAATTAAACATCAGAAAATTTCTAAGGTGGGTAGTACGTTAGTACCTAGTTCTAACCAATGTCCACCCATCTCATCCTCTTGTTCTGCCTGTGAAAAAAACTGAAACCTAGAAAGGTGAACTGATTTGCTGAGTCCCACATGGGCATGGTTTAACTTATCCAAAAAATGTAGGCACCGTCAACAGTTTCTTCTAAGAGACATTCCTAGGAGCGGATTCTGGAGACGGAGTTTCTTTCTCTCATGGAAAGACAGACCCTCGCAGGTTCCTGGTGTGGGGTTATGTTTACGACGACAACTCTGTCAGAGCTCCATAGGCCCAGCTGAGGACGTGCCAGGGGCCCAGACACCCAGCTGTGGTTGTCTGGGGCAGAGTCCCAGGTAGGATTATTCTTCTGGACTTGGTCATAAAGACAATCATCCAGGATGCTGATTTTGCTATTGTCGTAGTCCAAGATTGTTGAGCAAACATTTTGACCCTTCTAGAAACAAAAGATTTACCTTTGCTCCAACATGAGACGATTTCATGGCATCTCAGTAGACATAAGCACACTTTTCCCTTCCCTTCCTTTTCCTAGTCTCCGTGTTCCCTAAATGCAAAATCCTCTTGGGCTATCAAAACTATCTATAAAAAGAAATAGAAATCAGAAAATCAACAGTTTCTAGCATATGTTGAGTGTATGTACATTGGCTTCATTCGATGCTCAGAGTAACCCTATGAGAAAGGTCTTGTTATTTTTCCTTTATTATAAAAGAAGAACCAAAAGCTCAGTAGGTTTAATAATTGCCCAATATGAAAGGCCAGTGAGTCGCAGAATGGGATTCAAATCCATGAGGTTTGGGGCCAGAGCCCAGGCCGCATGTTCAATCTGGAGAAAAACGGATGACATCTTCATGAAGAGTCGTTTTTACTTCCTGTAAATTTGGCAGTGATTTGGTTTTGTTCCAAAGTGGTCCTCAATTTTAAACTAAGCCAGAGGGCTGAGCATTCATGGTTACAGGCCACCGCATCTTATCGGGTGTGGGAAAGTGCTGAGGCCACTCCACTTCCTGAGAAACGAGTCAGGCAGGGTCTTCCTTGTTGGTTATCAAACAAACCCCCACTGGACCGGGGGCCCCATGTCTGATGCTAAGGGGAGACAGGAAGGAGAATAAAGTTGACAGTCCTTGCCCTCGTAGTTTACAGGTAATGGGAAGATGGGCTGTGGGAAAGATGGACCACTTCTTGGTCTCACCAGGAATCCCCCTGGGTATTTTCCAAGGTTTATGGAATTGCACACCGGGAGCCTAGATTCACAGCTTTGCAAAGCCTCCCTCCCCCTGCACTGTAGGTGCTCCCCGGACAATGGGAGGACAGTTTGAGCCATAAGCAGGCCTAGAGGTGTCAGCTCATGCTCCCTACTTGAGGTGCCCGAAGGCCAGACCCCAGGCCTAGGTACAATGGCACTCAAGATGGATACTGCTTCCCTCCAATTCTTGGCTTCTCCTCTACCAGCTACAACAGGGCCTCGCCCTGGGACATGTCACATCTGCTCACAAGCCCTTAGTGGTTCCCTATAGAAGCAAAGCCAAGGGCCTAGTGGGACAAGCGGAGCCCTCTGGGGTTGGTCCCTGCTGGCCTAGCCAGGGCCACCTGCTCTCTGCTGGTGCGGCAGGCACTGTTTCCAGATGTCCCTGCTCTTGGCCCATCCTCCGTCTTTGCACGTCCAGGGGCCTCTGCCTTATATGTCTTTCCCTCATCTTCCCTGGCCAGTTTCTACAACTCATCAGCACTCAGCCAACCGCTTGGGTGATGCTCTCTGGGGAGTCTGGGGGAAACACTGGCTTCCCTCCCATGTTGGGCCAAGAGCCCTTCCATGACCCATTCCGTCCCAGTGCACCTCACACTCTGCTTGTCTAGCTGCTTGCCTGTCTGTGCCCTTTGCTAGTCTGCAAAGTCCTTGAGGGTGCAGATCCTGTCTTATTTGCCTTGGATCTCCTGGGCCCAGCACAGGGGAAACCCTTATGATGATGACGATGATTAATGCAATGAATAAACCACCCCTTCAAATCTCAGCTTACATGCCACCCCTCCATGAAGTCAAGCCTGATCTCCCTGTGGCACCGTTCACTGCCCCTCCCTTGGGCTCTCAGGGCTCTTGATTAAATGAAAAAGGCCACCTCTTCCCATGTCATCTGGGCTCCTTGCATGTAGGCCCATGTGGCCCTCCTAATTGCATCATTGAAGCACAGTTGTCCATGCTTGGAAGAGCAGATGGGGGCTGAGCTGGGGCACGAGTCCAACCTGATGGTGGAAGAGGGCAGGACAAGCCTGACGGCCAGAGCCTTTGTACAGCGAACACAGGAAGCCTGCAGGGCGCCATTTTGTTTCTGGTGCTCACGGGAGGGGGGGGCGCCAGCGTCACCCTTGCTTCAGCCCATGGGGCAGTCCACCTCTGGCTTCTTCTGGATGCAGGGAGCTACACAGGAGAGTAAGACTCCATCACAGCCCCAGAGTTTCTGTGCTGTGCAATGATTCCAGGTTGTGAAACTATGACGTTTTTGATCTAGGAGAGCCTTAGAGACAAGGTAACCTCTAAGTGTGACCCTTGGACACTCTCAGAGATGGGAAGAGAGGCTCCAGTGCCCAGAAAGGGCCTCTTAGTTTATCATGCTGACCATGGCTGGAATGAACAGCTGCCGCCAGTGTGTGGCATTCTTCTAGTGAAAAGGGCCCTCCGCCGAGACAGGTGTCCCTCTGGACATGGCCCCAGGGCAGGCTTTCCACACGTTCACTTGTTTGGTTCTCACAACAGCCTCGTGAGGGCGGCACTGCTGTTATCATCAGTCCCTTTTCATAGCCGGGGAAACTGAGGCATGAAGATGAGGGGGCTTCCTGTCCAGGCGCTACACACAGTAAGAGGCAGGGCCCAGCGCGGACTCTGGTGTCCACACTGCCCACAGCGCTGTCCAGCCGCCTCCCCAAGGCCCAGGACGCCCGATGGCTCAGCCTGCAGAGCAGGGTTCAGGTCATTGACTTGGTGCCTACAGCATGAGATCGAGATGCTGTTGACCTTTCTGTTAGGAGAGGGGGAAAACTCTCCTCCCACTTTTCCTCACATGTGGTTTTGAACAACATCAAAAAGGCAACTGTCAGCATACCTGCAGGTAAAGTTTGAGGGAGAAGGGGGCAGGGGGCGCTGTTCCAGCAGCTCGGAGAGAGGGAGAGAGAGGAGGGAGGAGAGAGGCACTTTGTGAGCCATTTCTGGAGCCGGGAGAAAGGGGGCACTGGGCTGTTTTCCATTCCCCGTGGTGCTGATGCTTTGAGCTGTAAGCTGAAACTTGTCCCCTGCTCCTTGTGTAGATGGGCAATGGGGTGGCCCACCAGAGCAGTGGCGGAGCTACCGGGGTCCCCCTGGGCTGTGTCACTCCACACAGACTCTAGGGGGCTGAATCCAAGCCCCACAGCCACTTCTGGGCATTGCTGGTGGACTAAGCCGACAGAGTAAATGAACAGAAACACCAACAGCCTCCCCATGCCAGACGCCACGACAGGGGCAGTCACTCAGATGGTCTCAGGCAACGGTCACAAAACCACATGCTCTGTGTGCAAGCTGCATTTCTGGATCAGGAAGGCACCGTCCAGGAAGATGAAGCGACGGGCTTGGGTTGCGGAGCTCGTGAGCACTAGAGCCCACATTTGGACCCTCTATCCCCTCGTGCACGCCCTTTTGAGGGCACCGCAGCTGCAGAAATACCAGCGTCAACTCAGGTCATAACTCAGTCTGAATCTGAATCGGCCAACAGAACACATGCCTGGTGATGTCATTGCAGCCTGCTTCCAGACCTCTGGGAACATATCATGCTCTTTCCTCACCCATTTCTCACATGCAGGGTTGGGCCAAATCAAGAAGGAGTGAAATCTACTGCTAATTTTAATGGACATGTATCCAGTGTGCACAAAATGCCATTTAGTTGCATCCCTTTATTTATGCCTCATAGCAACCCTGTGAGGGTGCTGAGGTTATTCCCATTTTATAGATGAGGAAATGGAGCACACAGAGGCTAAGTGAGGGCGAAGTCTGAAAGTGCATTTGGTCAGTCTGATACCAGAGCCCACATTTAACCAGCACACGCCCACATTAGCCTCCCTCTTGTGGGTGGATAGATGCCTGCACACGTGAATAAAAGAGCATTTAATTGATGAACGTGTGGCCCGATTTTACACCAGTCACTTTCACACATGTCATCTCCTCTTTGAGATCAATCCTGGAAGTGACGTAGAGGAGCCCAGAAGTGGCGCCAATCGCTTGAGTTACAGGAGAAGTCGACTGCCCCCATCTCCTTTACCTTACCACCATGGATTCCTGTTCCGAACGGGAGCACTCTTCTTTACAAACACTGCCAGCCTCCTAATCCAACACATGGGCGTGCTCAAGAGGACTCCCACCACAGCTCTTTACTCCCACTCATCTGCTTTGCTTCCACCAGCTGTACCTTCCTCAGGTGAGGGAGGACTGAGGGTTTGGTGGGTAGGTCACGGCGGCCGCGCCTTCCATCATCCACTGTGGGAGCAGTGTTAGTGGAGTCCTTCTGATCTCCTCCACACCTTCTGTGTCCCCTTCCCTATTTCCTGCTCTGGGCTTCCCTCCCGAGCTTCTATGGGTGAGGCTGTTGGGAAGCCATGGTGTCCGATCAGCTGGTGAGGGGCCACCACCTCCCCACCAGCTGTGTGGACACGGATGCTGGGGCAGAGGAGCATGCCGTCTCAGCTGGAAGGCACCTGTCACTTCCCCTCTGCTACTCCTCATGTAAGCACGTCACATGCCATTTAAATGTCCCACAGAAGATAATTTCCGATATGTGAAACCCTTGAAAAAACATTTGTGTCAGAAAGGCTCGTGGGAGGGGCGCCTGGTTGGGGCAGTTGGTTGACTATCCAATGCTTGCTTTCGGCTCAGCTTGGGATCTCAGGGTCATAAGATCGAGCCCTGTGTGGGGCTCTGTGGTCAGCACGGAGTCTGAGATTCTCTCTCCCTCTCCCTCTGCCCCTCTCCCCATCATTCTCTCTCTCTCAAATAAATAATCTTAAAAAAAAAAAAAACAAATAAGAGAAAGGCACCTGTGAATGAGTGAGCTCTGAAGACCTGCCCTTCGACCTTGGTAACGAAAGGGGCGTGGCTCCCGAAGCATATTTAACCAGAACCTTTAGCCTATGTGGTCATCCCCCCCCCCACTTCTTTCTAGGTTTATTTACACAAAAGGGAAAGATTATTACAAAATAAAAACAACGGAAACAACTACAGGTAGAAAGAAAGAAGAGTTTTATAAAGCAACATTCCCAGCACCCCCAGACCCCCACCCTCTGCCAAGACCTTCCTTCCAGGCCTCGCCATTTGGTCTCAGTGTCTCCCTCACATACAGTAGCTGGATTATGGCTTAGGACCAAAGACCAGGCACGAAAGGAGATATTTTTATACTTATTGATTCTTTAAAAAAAGAGTTTGTTTTCATGAAACTTTAATTCATTTTTTCTTCTTCTTTTTTTCCTTTCTTTCTTTTTATTTATTTTTTCTTTTTTTTTCTTTTTTATTTTTAGCCTAACGGCTACACATTTTATCCCTGTTCTTTGTGAAATGCTAATCCAGCCCGGGGTTTTCGTTTTCCGGGTGTAACTTTTCAGAAATTGTATATCTGCATAGCAACCCAGCCGGGGCTGCCTATGTCCCAGTATCACATGTCAGAAAGATGAAAAGGACTCCAAATCTAAGCTCTCTACAAACTTGGCCCTCCAATCCTGCGGCAGAGAGCTCGCTGGCCTTAATAGAAATGGCAGGAGAGCCATTTCAGGGCCAGAGAGGTGCAAACTTTTATCTTGTTGATGACAGAAAACGACACATGACCTCAGCTCCGCTCGGTGGGGACTATCAAACCAGAAACAAAGGCCGTATTTTCCTCTGCTCTCGTCCCTGCTGTCAGCTTCCAAGTGCAACCTGAGCCCGGATTCCGAACCCAGTGTCCAGATTAGAGATTGTTGACTCAGATTTAGTGGTGAAACGTGAGCCCGGCTCTGTTGATGGCCGGCCTTGAAGGAGCAAGTTTACTCAAGCCAAGAGAGATTGTGTGTCAGACGAGAGCCTGGCTTCTCTTTATCACAAACTTCCTGATCTGCCTCTGTTTTAATAGTTTCCACCGCCACCACCAAAGAGAGACACAGAGAGAGACAGACAGACAGAGACAAAGAGAGAGACACACAGAGGCAGAGAGGAGAGAGAAGTACCGCCCCAGCCCCATCTTCTCAGTGTCATAAATCAGGAAATTAACAAGTGTGTGGCCTTCGCCACAGTCAAAGACAACGAGCTTTTGTGTTTCTTACTGGTGGCCAGCACTTAACAAAATCAGTGGAGAGCTCCACTCAGAAAGGATGAAAAATGGGGGCTTGATCTTACCATTTAAAGGATATTTCCCCATACTCAGGCGCATGGCTTTTATGAGGCTCAAACATGGCTTAGGAACTCGCCTTCTTGGTCTGAAGGCAGGTCATTAGGAGAAATCATTACATCGCTTTCCCTGTCTCTGTCTCTCTCTCCATTTTACTTTGGCACCCTCCTGGCTTTTCCTTGGCTTCTGATTTCATCCCTCTTTTAGATTCTCTGTGCCTTCAGTAATTTATGTGCAAGATATTTTCCCAAGCTCCAAATGTTTTTCCATTTGGCAAACCATGTCTGTAAGCTTCCACACAATGTAACTGCAGAGTCCATTTGTACTAGAAAACATAAGCTTGGTTAATGGAAAAGCCTACCAAGCCAGTGCTGGTGACCCCGGGTGCCTGGGCTGCTGTGCGGACGGAGCCTCCTGGCCACCCCAGGGATGCAGGTGGGGGGGTGAGTGTCGGGGAGGAGTGTCTTTTCCAGGTTGCCACAGATGCTTGGCTTCTACCCTCCTTGTCTCCAAAAAGGAAAGAATTCCTTCCAAGCCTCTCTCTCGTATAGTTTTTGGAAGCTTTGGGGCACCATATGGAGAATCATTTCATGATTCTCCTGATGGCTTTTACGTGAGCAGCTATAAATTGGATGGTTTCCTTCAGGTCTGATATCCCTAAAGTACCTGCTATGGATTGTTGGGAATAGGCACTGAATATGTTAGTCCTGTGCTGTTCTTGACAGAAAAGAAAACCCAGAACCCCTTTTGGTAGGAGATACTGTTATTTTGGGAAGTAAAAACTGGGGAGGGGGTGGGATGGGGTGCGGCATGCCTTTCCAGTTGGTCATTCGGGTGCTTTGCCCCAGTGACTTTTTCATTCCCAAGTCACGGACTTAGGACCGAAGCAGAAGTTGAGGCTAATGCCTCTTCCCCAATGCAATGCTCGTTGGCTTCCCCCGCAGGGTTCTTAATAAGCCAAGTCAGGCTGGGCTGCTCCGTGATAGAGAGCAGGGGTGGGTGTGCTGGGGGCGGTGGTGGAGGGCAGGGTGTGGACTTAAGTCCAGTCACTTGTCGGGCATATCTAGACAGCATTTTGGCCTCCGAAATATGAGCTCTAGTCACTGACACCCTGGCACCTTTTCTTCCCAAACAGTTGCAATGCAATCATACAAACTCCCTACCTACGTGTTTAAAAGGTGGCTCGTGAGGTGATTGACCCAATGCTCTGTGGATGTAATAAGCAAATCAAAGGCAAAAAAGAAACCCTCTAATAAGCATCAGACTGTAGGCATGTGTTTTTAGGGTGTTTATTTTGCTTGGATAGCATTTCCTTAACTCATTGAATTTCTCCGGCCCTCTATGTCAGTGCCAGGAGGGCAGAGGTTGGACGATATATTCTACTGAACCATTAGTGAGTGCGGAATCGAGCCTTTAAAGTGTTTCCCAGGCACTTTTAGGAAGAAAGAAAGAAAGAAAGAGAGAGAGAGAGAGAGAGAGAGAGAGAGGGAGAGAGGGAGGGAGGGAGGAAGAAAGAAAGAAAAAAGAAAGAGCCATAAAAATCATAGTACAGAAGATTAGTTGGTGCTGGGAACTCATTCAGTCGGATGTATTTTTAGGCTTTTGTTTATCTTTCTTGATTGATAAAGTAATTATCAAAATGCGTTAGAAAATAATAGCCAACTGGTGAGAAAAAGAACAGTTGGGGGAAGAAAGCAATGGAGAAGCATCCACAGACTGTACTTTAGGCTTTCCAACGAAACCCTGTGAAAATTCTTCTTCTCTTTTGCCTTTCCCTTTTTTGGAGGGGGAGCTGCATAAAGCCCCCCCATCACACAGTAGCTGATGAACTCCCCCCAAAAAGGTTGCCCTCGGCTTCCCTTCCCTGAGTTCCCCTTTGCCTTTCCCCACCTTTCTCTATCTCTCTCCGCTCTGAAGTCCACCCCAGGCCAACCAGAAGCCCAGCAGATGTTTGTGTTCTATGCGCCAAATGGGAACCTGAAGGATCGACCAAATACCAGCCCCGCTGAGAGGTGGAACTAGGCCATCTGACATTAGAAACGCGGAACATGGGTCCATCCAGCAGGCCGGGTCTTCCAGGGAGCAGAAGGAGGGCTAGATAATTAGCTGGCACAGACTATGTATTGGCCCATTGCTCTGCCTTCTGAAGAGCACACACAGGTCTTTTGCGGAGGCTTGGGGAGGTTGGGTGAGACCCTCCATGAGTCTACCACCCCAGCTGGCAGTCCTGGCCCACGATGGCCTCCCCTCATGCCAGAGCACCATGTGGCACCCTGACCATGGCTCCTGGCACAGGAAGGAGCAGGAGGTTAAGGACCACTAGCACTGGTAGCTTGGAAGTGCCATGTGGCTCCATAGACATCCCTGTCCCCCACACCCCTGCAGGACCGAATAAGAGAATGGACAGAGACTGCTGGTACAGATGGAAGATCTAAGTTTCTGTTTCAGTGTCCCAATTTACCATTGTGAGTTGCTGACTGGATTGGTTTTTAAGGTCTGCGAGGCTTGGTTTCTCCATCAGTGATATGGAGACGGTAATACCTACTTTTGGGGTAACTTCCAGGATTAAATGATGGCATGTATGCTAGCTCTGGAAACCCTCTTTTCCCTCAGGCCCAGTCCGGACCTTTCCCTGCTCTGCCCTGTCCAGCAGGGGACCCGACCCTGGCTGAATTCAGCCAATGGGAACATGGGAGGATGTCTCTCCTTCCCTCTCTCTCTGCCTCAGACAGCTTCTCCAGCAGCAACCTCCTTCCCTCTGTGACTCCTGTCCCCTCTTGAAAGCCCTTGGCCTTGCAGCTTCCATTATACCTCCTCCCTTTGTGCCTTTGTCCTCAGGGTTACCTCGCTGTCCCCTGTGCAGCCAGTCCCCTTCACTGAGTCGCCTTGCATGAAAATGTCTGTGGTGTTATCTGTCTTCCTGGTGGGACCTTGGCTGATAGAGTGTGCGCATGTGCCAACAGGTCGCCCACCTGCATTGAAACAGGCCCCCTGCTCTCTGCTTGGCAGGAAGCCTGCTTCTCCCTCTCCCACTCCTCTCTCTCTCTCTCTCTCTCTCTCTCTCTGTCAAATAAATAAATAAATAAATACACTAGAAAAGAAAAAGAAAAAGAAACAGGCCCCCTGAGGGTCTCCTTCCACAAAGGGCACGGGGTGGGGGGTGGGGGGCAGGGCTCCTCTCCTGGACCTTCTCACCCAAGTCATCAGATCAGGGACTTGACCCACAAGGTCAGGATCTTCTTGGGCCGGTGGTCAGTCTGAAACAATTTCTAGAGAGGTTCCTCAACCTCAGGAATTATGAAGACAGAAAAAAACAGGGTAAGAATTATGTATATTTTTATCATAGATCAGCTTAAAATATATACGATGATAAAAAGACATCCAGTGGCCTCCTGGTATGCCTTTCATTTACTCTCTGCTGAGGAGCATATAGGTGATGGGGTCTGGTCTGTCTCGGCTCTTCTAGGTTTGCTGACCTTTCTCTGTGTCTCCCGCTGTTCCACAACAGCTAGCGTCTTCTCCTTGCCCAGCCTGGCTGGAGGTCCTCCTGGGTTTCCGTGAGCGAGTATAGAGTTGTGTCATTGTATTGCCTAGGAAAGCTGCCTGCGCCATCCTTTCCCTTGTTTTTTGCTCTCTCCTCAGGCCTGTCTCTCAGTCTACCTCCTGTCTTCTGGTCTGCTGTGCTGTGGGGATGGAGAAGGTTGTACCTCCTTTTGGCAGGAAGAGTAACTTCCTCATTGAGGTCAGGATTGAAAATGAGTTTCCCCATTGGGCAGAAAGAAGGAGGCCCACACTTCCTGTGTTGTGTTATTAATTGGCTGCCCCTCCCCTGCCTGTGGCCGCTTTGAATCAGGACTGTCGCGCTTAACCATTTCCTGCCCAACACTGGGAAGGCTACAAAGGTGCTGTGGGAGTTACAAAGCGCTTTCTGTGTAATTATGAGACTTTGTGGGCCATTGCTCAAGAGGCATCCCTTTCTCGCAGATTCCTAAATCATTAACAGTGTAGAGCCGGAGTGGACTTTACTGTTCCTATGGTTCCAGGCACCCACTGAGGCAACATGGAGGAGCTGAGGAAGGCTGAGGGGGGTGTGCTAGCCCTGCTCCTGGCCTGGGGGGAGGAGTCAGTGCCCAAGATGTTCCCTGGAAGCAGGGGAGCCGAGTCCAGAAGGAGAGGGGCTGAGGCGGAGGAAGATAGGACGGCGGTGCCCTCCTCTGAGGAGGATACTTAGTTCATCTTTCTCACCCCCATCCCCACAGGCAGAATTATGTTATTTCATCTCAAAGAGACAGGCCTTGAAAGACATTCTTTATAGGTAAGGCCTTTCTCCTCTCCTTTTCTAGAATTCATGTCATTCGTATTAAAGTAACCAAACAACATGGGAGCACTTTAAACATTTCAGTGACTTCACATATGACATTTGGCACTGAAGCGTAGAGTTGGGAGTCCTTTGGAGGGTACATTTGTGCACCCCAAATCTCCTGGATGGCATTGCTGCAACTTTGGGGTCATCCCTTTCTCACGGATTCCTAAATTGGTAACAGTGTAGAGCCAGAGTGGACTTTATTGCTCCTATGGTTCCATGCCCCTACTGAAGCAACATGGGAGAACTAAGGAAGGCTGAGGGGGTTGGCAAATGGCTAGAGAGTGGCTGATCCAAGATGAGAACCTGGGTCTTCATGGACTCTCAATCCATGGGTCACCACGGCAATGAAAACTGACTACAGGTTGTGTAGCCTTGACGGGGGTGAGGTGTCTTCCTCAGAAGTGAAGCTCAGAGAAGATTAATGGCGTGCTGGTTAATGTGTAATGGGCTCTTTGGGGGAGAAATGTGTCCATATACACACACAAGGGCAGTATACATTTTGCTGATATTAAGGATGAGTAGCACACAACTTACGAACCATAGAAAATATACAACTTTTTGTTATAAATTCCATAGACCAAATTGATTCTCTCAGAATTCTTTTGTTGATTTTTGCTGAATTCTACCTATACTTGGTTGCAATTACTGAATGGGTGTTCAGTGGTATTTTCCTGTATGTTTTACCATGAGACAAAAGTGCAACCACAAAGACATAGGTTGGAACTTTGCTCATTCATCAATGACATGAGTGACTTCCTTTCTACATCAGATACTACTTTTCAAATACTGGGAAAAATTTCCTCAAATTTTTGTGCTATCCACATTGTAACAGTCTTAGATAGGATGATGTTTTTAAGGTTAATTCTCATTATTAACATTTTCCACCACTTTCTTAAGTCTAGACAATTAAGAGAATAATAAATTAAGCCCTGATTTCTAGCATATGTTGATTTCTATGGAGTGAATTTCTTTTTTGGGGTGCAGAAAGGTGGTTTTATTAAAGCACGGAGACAGGACCCGTGGGCAGAGAGAGCTGCTGTATGGTGTAAATATTTTCACCACAGTCAATTGCAAGCTAACAAAGTGATGCCACTGAACTTGGAGTTGGCAAGACCCCACGCAGCGGCACCTCATTATACCATATTTGCACTATTTAGATATAATGGGTATACATAACCTCTGGATGATAGATAATAGTATAATGTGGTGAAATAATTGGAAAGTGATGAGTTCGGGGCATCTATTAACTTTGTTTTTAACAAAACTTATTTAATTGTAATACGTATAATTTAATTTTTAATAATGTCTGCATTGAACAAAATATTCCTGAAAATGGAGAATCGGCTCCCGGGAGCTGATAGGAGGAGACCCCACCCCACCCCTGGGACAATGGGCATCTGGTGAGAAAGTTGGGGCAGAACTCTGGCTGCGGGCTACAAGGGCTGGATTTAAGAACATGGATCAAATCCCAGGTAGTAAATAACTCAAGGAGGGGTTTTTTGGGGGTACATCGTTCGGAAAGCTACCAAAAGTAGTTTTAAATATTAGATAGTCAAGGAAATTGAAAGGATAAAGGGGGAAAGAAAAGGAGAATAAGGACTACTTTTTAAAACGCCTTTATTAAGAAAGTGGTTTGTGACACGAAACCCCAGGTCCGCTCTGGTGGACATCCCCAGCCCTGCCACACGGGTGCGGGGAGGGACAGTCGGGCCCCGCCCATGGCCCTCCTCGGTGAGGACCTGACCTCTTACTGCTTTGGAAGGAGAGGATGAGATTACCAGAGCTCTCGATCCATTTTTGGATCAAATGAAAACGGCAGGCTAATCCTTAGTGTGGGCTCTCCTCTTACAGATGCCGGCCTCGCTCGGGGTGGGGCTTCGGGTCTCTAAGAGCCCCGCCCCAGGACAGCGGCTGAAAGTCACATGCGGCTCAGGGCTCCCGGCTCACGGTGTGGGCAGAGCCCCTCCTGACCTCCGTCAGCGGCTCACGTTGTGTACCTGGTGAATCCGTCTTCCCAGAGCGTCCCTGCCGCTGTGGAGCCTTCAGGGATGATGTTCCCAGGCAGTTTCCGCCTTTCTCCTCCTTTCTGTCCCAGCACTTGTTGTCACTGACTATATCTTTTTGTTCACTTGTGCATGTTCCCAGGACTGTGGGTTCTAGGAGGGGAAGAGTCTTATCTTGTTGGTGCCAGGTACATAATAGGTTCCGAACAACTCTTAGACACTGGATCGCCTTGTTCAGTGATTCTCAAACATGTGTGTATGTGAATTATCTGAAGAATGGGTTGGGGGGGCGTGCTGGCTGTCTCTGTGGGTTAAGCTGTCCAGCTCTTGATTTGGCTTAGGTCATGATCTCAAGGGTCTTGGGATCAGGCCGTTTTGGGCTCTGTGCTCAGCAGGGAGTCAGCTTGAGGATTCTCTCTCTCCTTCTCCCTCTGCCCCTCTCCCTGCTCATCTGTGCTCTCTTTCTCTCTCTCAAATAAATAAATCTTAAAAAAAAAAAAAGAATGGGTTCAAATGCAGATTCTCAGACCTCAGATGAGCTTGAGGATTCTCTCTTCCTCTGCCTCTCCCCGCCTCCTGCGCTCCTCCCAAATGAATAAATTAATTTAAAAAGAAGAAGAAGAAGAAGAAGAAGAAGAAGAAGAAGAAGAAGAAGAAGAAGAAGAAGAAGAAGAAGAATGGGTTCAAATGCAGATTCTCAGACCTCAGATGAGCAATTATGAAATCTGGGTCTTTAATTGAAGATCAGGTGATTTCATGCACATAGGTTCACAAACTACACTTAAGAAGTCCCGATTTCTTCAAACTTTTCATTGTATAGGTGGGGAAACAGAGAGCTAGAGATGTAACTACTTAGTGTGATGGGACATTGTGGGGCTCTGAGATAGAACTGTCTTAAGTTCTTATGAAATGAATTAAGTGAATCACAGCCACACTGATAATTACTATTAGGAACATTAAAAATACCTTGAGCTAAAATAATTGCACACTACATCTTAAAACAGTGACAAGACTCTCCGCAGTCAGATGCCTCTACCATAAAAGTATGCATACGGATGTCTGAGGGTACCTATTCTTCTTATGACAAGCAGTGTCTCTTAGAAGTTGATGTGTTTCCTTGCTGACATAAGAACAAGCCCGTTGATGATCTCTGCCTCTGAAGTGTCGTTTGCCTCCAAGGCCGTCACAAGAGGCCACTTGGCATCAGCTCTATTTCCAGCAGGTGTCCCCCGCCCACGTTCTGAGGCTCAGTTGGCGGCAGCAGACACAGGGCCCCAAAGTAGATCCAGTGTTCAGGTGTCTGGTTCATGCCTATTTTTATGAGCAAAGCCTTGTTTCATCTGTCAGTTGTTTGGCGAGGGCCATGCAGGCTGGTTTCTGCCCTGGGCAGCAGGTGCCATCTAGAGGGCCCTGTGACTGCCACTGTGACTTGACAGGAGCTAAGCAGCCCGGGCCCTGCGGAAGCTCTGCAGGGACCCACTAAGGGTTACACCCAAACAGCCCTGGCACTTTGGGTTTAGAGGAGACGGCTGTCAGGGGAACCCCGGGAAGGACGGAAGAAGGTGATCTGAACCGGTTCCTAACATTCAGCTTCCTTTCTTGGTGTGACTCCGATAGGAAATGAGCGGGAACTCTGTATCTCGGCCACAAGGTGTCAGTAGTGGGCTGGCCACGTGCTAGCTCTGCGCACAGCCCTGGGAGGAAGCTCCAGCCCCGCATAGAGAAGGGGTGGCCGGTTGCCCTTTGAAATTTCCTTGTTTGGAGAAAGGGCCTTTCTTCTTAGTAGCGGCTCGCCCATTAAGTTACCAAAAGACCCTCCCTTGGTCTTGCCTGTGGACTGACCACAGGCCTCTATCTGCCTGCAGAAGAGCAAAACAGTCGCTGCAGGGCATCTCGACCAAGCCGGGAGCGCACCTGGAAGAGGTTGGCACAGATGGGGATGCCGGGTGAGTGCGCAGAGAGCAATGATGTACAGAGTATAGAGACAGAAGGGAGTAGGACGGTTATTTTTTAGAAGCTGGACATGAGTTCTGGCTTGCTTGCTTGCCAGCTGTGAATCCGGAGTCTAGGTTTGCTTCCTTATCTGTGAATGCCATATTCTCCATTTTTCAAATGGCAACAGTCACAGGATCATTATGTGGATCAAGCGACACGAAGTGATTTGCTAACAATGATCTACTACCTGCACATGGGTGCAGTTGTTGGGACTGATTTTTTGGCTAGAGCTGTGTCACACAGCTTCCTTCAGACCGGAGGGACAGACACCGAAGTCAGAGGGGGGGCCGGCTCTGCTCCATGTGGGTCACCGGAGTCCCCTGTGGGAGCTGCCGCCATCAACTCCTGATTGGGCCTGATAGAGTCATCCTCCGACAAGATCCTTCCTGGATGCCTCTCCATGGCTGGTGTCCAAGCGGAAAGCTGGCAACGGCAACTCACTCTTCCTTCTTCGCTGAGCCTGCTTTTCCATATTGGAAGAAGATGAAATGCACATTTCAGATTGTAAGTTTTTCCTGCCGGACACTATCCCCAATGGTCGAGTGATGGAGAAAAATATTAGATGAAGTCAGGGGATAACTGAGTAACATACTGATTTATAAACTCATGGAATGAAATGAAGGCATTTTTTCCACTGGTGGGGTTATTTATTACGTCCTAGCTGGCCAGATCCCAGGGCTGAAGAGGCTTTGGTTCCTGAGCGGTAGAAATAGCAGCATCCAACTTTCTCCACTGCTCCTCTTTCAAAAGCACAGAGCCCAGCGGAGGCTGAAATATAGTCAGTCATAGGCCCAATGCAGGGCTATGCTCATCACTTGCTCATCACCTTATTGGGGTGAACAGGGACCAGGGCCCCGATCCCAACACCTTGGGATGATGGCAGAGAAGAGGTGAGGCTGTCGCCACTGGTCACTGTGCTCTGAGACTTCTCCTGTGGCCCACCCCTTGGTGGAGATGAATGACCCTGGAAATACCCCATGAAAAACTCTGGTGGGATTCCATTGTAATTTTACTAAGGTATATATTAATTAAAAGTGGTACCTTTATGGTATAGAATTCTTCCTTCCATGAACATGGTGCTTCTTTCCATTTATTCCATGTCTCTTTTATATCTTTCAATAAAAAATTGTGTTTCTTTGTAAAGAACTTGTACATCTTATGTTAGATTCATTCCTAGATAAACTTTAGCTTTTTATTGCTATTGTGATGGTATCATTAAAAATATCTACATTTTCTAATTGTTGTTGGAACATAGAAAATGTCTGTGTGTATTGATAGTGATTGACTGAAGCCTTATTAGTTCTATAGATTGTCAGTTGTATTAGATTTGCTGTGTAAATGATCACATCAAATAATGCAGTATTAGCTTTTCCTTTTTGATCCTGATATGTTTTGTCTCTTTTTTGTTTTCTTACAGTGCTGACCAGCATTCTGAGGTCATCCTGCTGACAATGATTTCTTTAGGATTTGGGGGTTAAGTTCACAAGTGAGATTAGTTTACAATTTTCCTTTTAGTCGCAGTTCTCTGGCCCTAAAATACAAGGGCTGGCACCTGAGAAGCCAAGAACACCTTTCATTTAACATTAGGGAAGTTCATAAACACAAAAGTTATTGCCTTTAGGAAAAAAGGAGATGGTTAAGAATAGAGAAGCAAGGGGGGTTGGTAACCATGCTGGAGAGAAGGAGGGGGAGTTTGGGCTAATCCGAAGTGAACCCCCAGCCTACTGAACAGCTGCAAGAACTTTTCTCACTTTACTGTTGAGGTCTTCCTCACACATCCCTTAGAATGAGGGCAAGGAAAGACACACTTCATGGGAAGACACCTCCGTGCTGCTTAAGAGACTTGATTGCAGAATGAGAGCTCTGTATCCTATGTTCATGGGGCAGACACTTAGTTTTGCTTCCTCGGTCTTCCGTCCTCCCTTAGACTTTCTTCCTTTAGAGAATTGCTTCTCCATTCCTATGTCATCTGTTCTGATGAGGCCACTGGTGCCTTCATGCTGCCTGGTCTTAATGATCAGTGTTTATAGTGGACAGGAGACTCAAGTAGGTCTCATCAGGGTCCTTCATGAGATTAAACATGCTAATGGTGTTAGTGGGTCTCCCCTTCCTTTCTCTCGGATCATGAGCTGGCAGGGGTGAGTCTGAAACTGCCTCCGGTCATTTCCCTTTCTTCTGTCCTCCCTGCTGGAAGGGTTTTTTTTTTTTTCCCTTATCTTTTCTTTTTAATTTTTAAAAATTTATTTATTTATTTGAAGAATGGAGGGGCAGAAGGAGAAGGAGAAGCAGACTCCCCGCTAAGCACGGAGCCTGATGTGGAGCTCAATCTCAGGACCCTGAGATCATGACCTGAGCCGAAGGCAGACACTTAACTGACTGAGCCACCCCAGCGCTCCTGGACGGGGTTTCTTGAAGGAAGAATGAGATCAACAGAAAGAGAGAAGCTGAGATGGAAAATGGAGAAAGAGTCCCGCCGCTAGACTTTGAATCCCTACGTCTACTCCTGTCCCCTCCAGCAGATAAGCTGAACCTGACCCCTCCCCCTTTTGGCTTAAGCTACTTGGAGTTGCACCCGCTGACTCACTCATGAAATCTGCTGAATGAGGTCAGGAGCGAGGGTAGGGTACAAATCCCTCTTTCAGTCTGTGCCATGTACACGCGGGTGTCATTTTGGTCATTGCTTGTTGTGTTTAGAAGATGGTGATACCTTGCAGGGGGCCCTCCCTCACGTAGGTCATTGTTGCCAAGAATTATTTAAGAAAGGAGTGGGCTGGGGGACCCACTTTCCAGTGAGGGGGAGCCTCGTTTGCCACAGAATGCCCCTGCGCCCTGACCCGCCACGAGTCTAGGCACGCTGGTGTGTGTGGGTTTAATGTCCAGTCATGCACACTACATGCAGAAGACCCAGGCAAGACCACAAGGGCCAAGGCAAAGGTTCAATCTACAAAATGGTGATTTCCCTTCATTTTCTCTTGTGAGGCTCAGTGTGGTTTTAAAGTTGGGTGATTTATCTAAGGCCAAAGATTAAGGCTTCTTGAAATTATCTTAACTTTTTCCTGATAATGAAACATACAAACAATACTAAAAAACTGCAATAAAAATTAAGCAAATAATGATAATCAAAAAACCCATCACCCACAGATTGGCACCCTTTACATTTTGGTGTGTATCTCTCCCAGACTTATTTCTATCCATGAGCAAGCTTAGAAGTTGAATCAGATCGGAATTGAGGTCTCCTCGTGCCTTCTAAGAATATTTTTTTAATTTATTATGACATATTTCAAGTATATGGTAAGTATAGAAAAGAGTAGTACAAAAATTCATGATCCGAAGTCCCACGTATAAGAAAAGTTAGCATTTCTATATTTATTTCAGATAACTTTTGTTCTAATAAACACAATGTTGTACATTTTTGACAACCCCCTCCCCTGATCACTTTCCTCTTCCCTGGAGATAAGCAATTTCCTGAAGTTGAGAGTTTCTTTCCCGTGTGTGTTTTATATTCTTTTAATGTATGTTTGCATGCTTGCATGAACAAAGGCATCATTTCCGTGTTTTTTAAAGATCTGTACAAATTATATCAATAGGTATATCTCCTTCAGCTTTCTTTCTAGCACTCACCATTATATTTCTGGTATTTATTCCCACTGATACATCTATATCCTTTTAGTTACTGTATAGTATGCCGTTAAATGAATATATCAGAATTCACTTATCCATGCCCTTGTTGATAGACTTGGAGGTTGTTCCAATGTTTTGCTATTCCAAGTTACCAGGAATCAATTTCTCACCTTATGAGCATCTGTGAGAACTTCTAGAAGTGGAATTTTGATGCTGTATTATAGGCCTATTTCCAACTTTATTAGATATGACCATTTTGCCCTCTAAAATAGTTGCACATTCTGAACCAGATGTAGGTATTAGCCATCCAGACCCACACATGCTACTTGGATTTAGGTTGACATGAGTCAAACTATAACATGTGTTGTCTCATCTGTCGTGAGGCCAGGAGGCTGTGGCTGCTTCCACCGCTGCCACGGTTCGGGGGCCTGCTTGTAGGTATGAAGTGACACTGTTCACTTTACAATGTTTGTAAAGGCACCTGTGAGGGTCCCCTGCGTTGCTGTGTGTGCGCCCATTGCCGTGCACCTCTCTCACCCCTCCCATCCAGAGGCCAATTCCGCTTCCTCGGATCTGAGCCTCGTGACTTCTTTGACCAAGAAAATGTGTAGGAGTAACCCTGTGTGACTTCTGAGCCTCAGCCTCTTGACCCCCTTTTTGGAATATGATGCTGCCATGTCAGGAAGCCCAGGCTGGCCTCCTCGAGGGTAAACAATCGTGTGAATAGAGATGCCCTGCCATCAGTACACAGCAATTGCCCGACGTGTGATTACAGCCATCTTGGATCATTCAGTCCCAGGGGAGCCCCAGGTAAGCCAGCAGATGACTGCAGCTATGTGCATCCCCCTTGGCAAGACCAACTGAACCCCTCCCCTGAGCTCAGCTCAAATTGCCCGTGAACCAAAGAGGTGGCTGTTGGTTTAAGTCCTTAAGTTTTAGGGGGTTGGTCCCCCAGCCATAGACAACAGAGGCAGGACCTCTCCCACACCATGCTGTGTATTTCTTGACTCTTAGCTTCTGCTGAAGGGCTTTCCTATCACCACTGAGATGCAGGATACTAAGTGAGCCACTTGATGCCCAAATAGACACAATCCAGAAATGGCAACTGGCAAACCGGGACCAGTGGGAGATGGGAGTCAGACACCAAATCCTTCTTCCTTCTTCCCCTCGGAAGGACTGTTTGAGGATGGATGGTGTCGTGTGGTCTCTCTGAGACACCCTGCAGGACTGCACAGAGTCATGGCCACCTGGGCAATGCACCTCTTTGTATTTGCTCTGTCTCTTGCCCTGACTCTTTCTTCTCTTCTGCTTCCCTGGAATTCCATCTGCAATCAAGTCTTAGCATATAAGCTTTTGCTCAGCCTCTGTGTTCTAGGAATGTGGGCAGAGACAGTTCCAAGAGTGGCCCTAGGAAGCAGCCCCTCAGGATAGGATTTGGGAGTTGAATTGCCCACCTGTCTGAAAGCAAAGGGCCCGCACTGGTGGTGGTAAGGGAGCTGGTAAAAGCTCGCGGTGTGTAGCAGGCCACTGAGACTTTCACTGGTAGTTAAGAGCAGTGAAATAGAGGTGGATGATGAGGCACTGATGAGGCAACATGTCAAGATGAGGGATAAGCTTGTGATTTCCAAATTGCTCCAACTTAAAATTACGTGGGAAGTTTTAAAATAACCCCATGCTTAGGTCCCACCTCATACCTATGAAATGAAGAAATGAAGCTGTTATATGGGTGGAAGCCAGGTGTTGGTATTTTTAGATGATCAGCAGGTGATTCTTATATGCAGCAAAACTTTGGAACCGCTGGGATATGCACTTGGATTGGTGGGCGGAGATAATTAGAAGGATCGGGGGAGGTGCTGGCTGCTATCCATGGCACTGTGATGCATGATGAAAGAGTGTTGAGGTCAGCTTACTGCCAGCCTACAGCATTCTGGGAAGGCCAGAGCTCCCCTGGGGCAGCCAGTAACTCTTGCGTCCTGTAGCTACGGGACAAACTGTGCTGAAAATCAGCCCCAAGGTCTGATAGGAATAGTAGCAGAGCTGCAAAGTTGACTGAATATGTAGCCCTGGTCTCCCATGTCAAATTCACAGCCCTAAAAGTGAAAAAGAGTGGGACCCTGAGACTTGGGCTAGGGATACTGATTGCAAGCGTCCAAGAATCTTCATGACCAATTCTCCCTAACTCTCCGGGCCAGCAGCAACTCTCCTTAACTCTTCATGGCCAATTGTCCTTAAATCTACATCTCTTACATGACATAGAAAAACAGCTTTGTGGGTGTCTGGAGACAATGTAAAGACATCCTCCAAAACCTCAAGAGATGTTACGTGTACTCCTCAAGGTCTGCTCCCTGATTTCCACCCCAACGCCTACTGTCTCCCGGTCAACAGCCAGACTCAGGTCTCAGCATCAAATGAGGAAATAGGGTCCCTGCTTCGGGGGGAAAGTGCTTACACATCAAGGTTTGCAGGACCTGACTCACATCTGTGGGTGGAAACAGTACATGCTCATATGAAGTGAGTCTTGAGTGGGTGGACCAAGCAAAAGGGACTGCAAGTTAGATAAGGAAGACTTGATTGCCATTGGTCTGTGTCTCAGGATTCAATATTCCGGCAAGGATGTTCATCCTAATATTTTGCCTGAGAGTTAGATATGACAATGGTCTACAGTAAAGGATGGGACAAATCCATTGCTGAACTGTGTGTGTGTGTGTGTGTGTGTGTGTGTGTGTGTGTGTGTGTACGCTCATGCACACATGAGTTCTCCTGCTGAGATGTTTTATCTTTGGCTTCCTTCAGGTAGGCCAGGTGGCAAAAAATAGAATCTCTGCCCATTTTTGTGCTTGGCGTTTTAGCAGCTTTTTAAAGGCTTATATCCTAAGTCCCTGAAAGTAGTAAAAATGGTCCGCCTGGTCTGAGGCCTGGACTGTGAGAGGTGGACATGGCCTAAGACACAGGCCCAATCACAAGACCAGACCATCCAGCCTTGGGTCCTCACAGAGACACCAAAGGTTTCAGAAAGAGACAGGGGTGGGGTGGGGGTGGGGGGCTCTTGCCAGCCCAGCAGGTGGTGTGGTTTGCCCCAGGAATGTGCCTTGAGCCTTTCTGCCGTGTGCTCATAGAGCAGAGGCGTTTGAGGAATCAGCGAGATGTTTGTTGTACGTGGAGCACCCATAGCCAAACCTGGCTCAGAAGGGTCAGTTGGTTATCTTTTTCTCGCCCGCTTTCAAGCCAGAGTTAGACAACCACTTTCCTGGGAAAGTGAGTTTCTTGAGGCCTGAATTTCTTAAGGCCTGCCCAGAAGTTTCCTCCAAGCTCCCATGGCACACTTCTGGTCCAGTGAAAACCCCCAGCTGGGAACTGGCTCATGTCGAGAAACCTGCCTCTTAGCGGGGACACCGCCCAGCTGCATAATCAAACATTAGGAGCCCTAATGAGAAATTGCTGCTTGGAATTACATCCAAAGCCTCACCTAGCTCTACAAGTCATAAATCATATTATGTTCTTTGAGAACAGTGGGTCGTGAGGAGCTCCAGGCACTCCCCCCACACACGCTGGCTGTTTCAAGCAGCAGTCCGCGTGAGCAATAAGAAAGGAAGGCAACAACCCCTCAGGTTCAAAACCTCCCTGCCCCAAGGGAGAGGAATTCTGTGTCAGAAGGAAGGGGACAGAACCCCGGCATGTTTCGTCTTAGCCCTTCCCAAAGCCCAGGCCTCCTCCTGGGCCTCTTACCAGACAGGCACACTGGGGATTCTTGGAGCTTTTACTGACTGCCTCCTGAAGTGTCTAATTTTAATGAAGAAATCTTTCCTTTCGTCTGCCATTCTGTTTCCAGAAGACAATTTTGGAAGGAATTTTCACAAGTCACTAAGGCCCCTGGAAGTGTGTTTGCTGGTGGAAAATGTAAGGCTGAGAGACATGCACAGAGATGTTCTCACTGGGGTGGGGGGAAAGGAGGCAAGAGGAGGAAAAACCTCAAGGGGGAAAAAAAATGCTTCAATAGCCAAGTATGGGAAGGATGCAGAGGTGCAACAGAAAGGGGAAAGTGACTGGAAATGTCTAAAGAATAATTCAGCCAGAAAACAAAGTCCCTCCTGGGGGAAATGATCTGCATCTCTAAGAAACGCTGGGGCCTGGAGGACTCTGGGAACGGGTAGGCGAGAGCGGGCGGGCAGGAAGAGAAAGGGCAGGAGGCAAACCGCCATCATCCACTGGAAGGAGGCAGGGACGCTCAGCGCAGGCGCACAACACACACCTCCCCGGAAGATCTTCGACATGGGCCGCGGCGCCATCTTGGTAGGACGTCGAGGCTGAGGCCAGCATGTTCAGCGCCGCTCAGCGCTTTTCTGAGGAAGAGGGATGGGTGGATATGTGTGAACTCGCACAGAGGACGTTCGGCCGAGGAGGCTGTGGGGGATTTAAACACAGCAGGAGCCAAGGGGTGGGCTCATGGGCTGCTCCAAGTGCCCTGTGCCAAGATGCCAAGCGAGAGTCCTCGGGGTTAATGGAAGCGGTTTTGTTGAGAGGAAGCAGCTCTCCTGGACAATGAAATCACTGGAAAGCCTCCTTCAAGACTGAGGAGCCGACAGACCCGGGGATGGCGGTGACGTAGCAAAGCTTTTCCAAGCCCTTGAATTTATTCTCGGTGGACTCGCGAGTGGGTTTCCTGCAGCTGGGGATGAACAAAGAAGCTGTTTCCTACCTCTCTCTCCTTCACAGTCCACACAGGCACCAAATGATGAGGGCAAAGGAAAGCGGCTGGCTAACATGACTGAAATATGTGGATCAAAACATCAGCCTGGATTGCACACCAAGGCATTTTCAGAGTGCTTCTGTTTACCTGGTTTCTGCTCACAAGATACTACTTGTCGATGCAAAATTTTAAGGATGTGATCTTCAGCCTGGAGACAAAGAAACTGTAATTTGCAGCTTTTGCTAAGAGTGATAACCTTATTAAGTAATGGGATTCGCTGATTAACTGCTGCTAACAAAACATCATTGCCAGACCTGCTAGTCTGAAACCGGCAACGGAGCTGCCGTTCGAGCCACTGCTCCACCTCCCAATCCCAGGGGATTTTACAGAAATATTTCTCATTTAAATAGCCTTTGCCTTTCAGTGTTTTTTATTGCTCCCACTAACAGGTTAGCAATAAGTTAGGAGCCACTCCTAGATGGATATTGAATCAACCTTGGTGAAGAGTTCAAGGAGAAAAGCAATTCTGCTTTAAAAATGATTTTTTTATGAAAGGGGTAATGGGAAAATGTGCAAGTTCATTGAGCACTAAAATGAATGGAAGTTCTTAGTCAGCGATCAGAAGGCAAGATCCGTCCGTGCTCAATGTGTGTGATGGCGCTTTAAATTACTACAGTGGAAATTCTCTTTTCTGGTAACTTGCCTGAGAAAAATCAACTTCATTCTGATCTTAAAACTACTCTCCCTCATGGATTCTTAGGAGAAGCCCATGACTAGGTGGTCATCTCAGTCTCCGCCATCTAAGCTCAGGGCTCTCAAGACCATGAAAAAGAGAGTCTAGTTGTAAATGGCTTTTTCTCCTGCTAAGGCACAGACCCACGGGCTCTTGGAGAGTGCCAGAGTAGGCATGGGGGAACACGGACCTCAGCTAGTCCAACTCCCTGGTGTCTGGAAGGGGAAAGCACGCCCAATGGCCTCAGATGGTTGGTGGGAAAGCTGGGGCTCAACCCCAGGTGTGACTTCTGGTCCAATCTATCTGCTGTCTCTTAAGACACAGGGAATAAGGCAGAGGCAGTGCATGTCCATATAAACGATGAGTTGTGCACACGCCTGCACATCAGCTTCAAAGCTGACCATGCATGCCGGCTGTACTGTTTCTGCCCTTCAGTGATGGGTGCTTCGCACCACACAACGGATTTAATCCAGGGCAAGATGCCTCCCTTCATCATGGTGTTCCCTCCTTCCTCTCCAGGTCTGTAAGTGTTCAGATTGCCAATCCTCTGTTCAGATTTGACAGAAAAGTCTGTCACTTTCACTTTGGGATTTCTTCCCCAGTTGGACCTTTTATAATTCAGATACTACAGTTGGTACAACCACCACAAGAAAAAGCTAGTAACAGAAGCTGGGTTGCGTCCAACTATTAGAGGAAAGCAGGTTCAGAGAAGGGGACCTTAGGACCAGAGTGTGTGAGGACACTGGTAGGTGGGTTTTTGGGGGGTGGCTCAGGGACTTCGCAGATGTACGAGAAAGCCTACCTAGTTTGGATCTGGGCTAGAGGAGAGAGGGTGGGGAGATGAATTTGGGGATGGCTTTGTCTGAAGCAGGGCAAGTAGCAAGGTTAATATTTTCAGAATCTATTAAGTTTTAAGCAAACCAAGGCCAAATAGTGAGAGAAGGCTTTGGGGGTCTATGTGCCCAACCCTCCCCAAGAGCTATCCCCAGCTCTTCCTCTGACCTTACCCAGCCACAGAGAGCTCTGGCAGGGGAGGACCCCTCCCTGCCCATGAACCATTCCATTGAGAACTGTGCTGCCTTTGTGAAGGATTGTTGCAAAGCATCAGGGACAGGATGGTGGCCTGGTTAGGGTGAGAGCAGATCAAAACGCAGGAACAGTTATGACCCCGAAACAGCCAGAGTCACAACAACCCACTAGAGTAAACAGCTGGAATAGATTTCCAGATTCAACCCACCCTGTTCGGGAGGCTTTTACAAGCCCGGTGATTTATTTCAGTCCTCCCAAGTACCACTGGAGCCAGCCCTCCTCTTGTCCCTGATTACTAACCAGGAAGGAAATCCTAGAGGAGAGACTGGTCCAAGATGATCCTGGGCAGACACCAGGTACCTGGGGCTCTGATCAAATCTCATGTTCCTTGCCTGCCTTCAGCTGCCCCCTTGTACTCACTGCCCAGAACAGGAAGGTCAGGGAGACAGGAAGGATAGTGGATAGAGAACACTGGGCTCCTGTAACAAGTTGCTCCCAGGCAGCTCGGTGCTGCCAACGGAGGTGTTGCAGGCAGCTGTGAATCAGGACTTTTTGGCCTTGGCTGTCAAAAGACCCCCTTTGAAAGGCCTTTCCTTGCTATCCACCTATGGGAATTAGGTTTAATGAAATAATAATGAACATAGGGAAGCTGATCAGAGAAAAGATACACAGTCTCACGTAAATTCCATTCTTTATTAAAATACAGAAATACTTTTTACAGCGTGAACAGAAAATACTGCATTGTCTGGGACTCTTAAGATCTAGAAATTTTATTGAGTCACTCTCAGGCCCGCAATACACTGTACTAGAAAAAAAATACTGCCTCAAAAATGAAAGCAAAAGCACCCCAAAATATAAAAATCATTAAGGCCAGTAGTGTTTACTTAATGAAACTACATATCTGACTACAGTGTACCTACCGGTCGCTACTTAAAGGAATATATTAAAAATAGATCTCTAAACAATGAAAGAATTGACCCAAAGGATAAAGCTCACATACAGTAACAAAAAGGCTTTGAAAAATTAAAAGCATATTTTGATATGGTGCTTATATATAGTCGTCTATTTGTTAAAACACTGTACATTGTAAAAAATGAGCACATTGACCCACTCCTAAATAACATGCTTGCTTGGAGCCTGCTTATTGCGAAAGAGAGATGTGTAAATATATGCAGCAAGAATACATATATGTTTATACACAGATAATTATCCGTATGAACAGCATGAGATGCAATTAAGCTAGAGGATAAATAACTTTAATAAACTACATTTTGAGGCACATGAGGAATAAAATTCATGTTCTTTCTAAGTTATGGACACAGCATATTTTCTCCCCCCTGTTTTTTGTACCTTAGTGTAATGCTTATTTGCATTTAACCTAGTTATCTTATGTTTGCATGCTTTGCAAACTGAATTACAGAACCAAATTGCCTATTACAATTTACCATTATGTGACAGAATTACATAGGGACACTTTGAAGGGAGAGGATTGTCCCAATATTAGGAAATACTGATTACGTCATGCTTAAAAAAGCAAAAATTAAGGAGAGGCTCTTTCCCAAGTGACAGAGTTCACTGCTCTTTCTCTCCAGTGTAAATGCTGTTCTCCATTACAATGAGTTTTATTCACTGATTTCTGGTCTGCAAAATTAGATCCATTGAAATTTAAAAGAAAGAAAGAAAAAAAAAAAGCTAGGCCCTAAAACTACAGCATTTCCTCAGCTCAAAGCTCCACACTCTCCAAGCACTTCTAAATAAAGCATGGAATTGAAGTAATGTTCCAGAATTCCATTATGTCCACGAAAAGTGAAAGCACAAAGAATTTTCAAGTATTTAGAGTATCTGCAATGCATATACCAGGCCCTCCTTGCACACGTGGATGACCTTTATCTCAAATTGCCAAACCCAATCATAAATACACACATGAATATGCATACACACACCCTTTTAAAATCTTTAATTAGAAGGGAGGAAGACCATCCAGGTAGAGAAAAGGCAATGCAATCAACCCTATTTTTCTTTTGCCGAGATGGGGAGATGACCTGTTTGTACCCTTGGTTTCTGGCTCTTCCGTGGAGTGCATGGTTAAGGACGGAAGCTTTACCAGGAAAAGGGTTTGGGTGCCACTCTCCCAGGAGAGAGATCAGAAAGCCTCCTGCGTGGGCATAGAGGGGTAGAGAAGTAGAATAAAGAGGTGGAAACATGATATCAGCTGAGCCTGAGTTGAAAGAAAGAATCTGACAATAAACCCCTCAACTTACAAAACAAAAGGCATAACATTTCAATCATCATCATTCAATCTCACAAGCTTAGAGAACATGGATTTCCACTTGCTCAGATGCCCTTGTTATTTAACAAGAGCCTTGTCAGATAATTACAGCCTGGCCTAGCCAGGAAAACACAAACCTTTTGGCCCAGTGACGCTTTGTGATATTACAATGACACTTAATTAACAAAAAGTTTTCGCTGTTAGTATAAAGAAAAAATGGCAACAGAAGACAATTACCATGAAACGATTTCGTTTCTCCCATTTTTATTTAGTTTTATTGTGTGTGTATAGAATAAAAAGCAAGTTTATCTGCAAATGTACTTACAGGAGAAAATCTTTATATTAGTAAAATTACATCCAGGTATATGCAGGAGAGAAATGTAATCAACCCATGTCTATAAAATGGAAGTATTTGCTATATAAAGCAACTGAATTTCTGGAGGATGAGAGGAGAGGAGCTCATTTTTTTTTTTTTAATCTTCAAGTGATCCAAGGTATAGCCGGAAGATGACAGCAAATTAAATATTGTGGTTTTGGCTACGATAGATAATAAAAGAAATTAAAGTCCTCCAGTTCTCACACTTAGGCAGAAACACTTTCAGATCCTGTGGTGGAAACAAATTTGACTTCTAGAAAGACCTTGAGGGCATGTAATTGTGCTGGATAAAGTCCAGGAATAGAGCATTCCCTTTCCAGAATTTCGCTGCCTTTTCTCTCTCTTCTAAACCACATCTTCCTTTGAGAAATATATCATTGTCTTTCCCTACCCAGCCTTGCTATTGCACATTTCTCAGCAGACTTGTGAATGTCTAAAAACAAAACCTGACCCCAGAATGCATCTGAGATAGATCATCGTGCCTCGTCTTTGATCCAGGCTGGCCCTCCTCATTTACACTGAGGCCCTGGCCTGGCTTTGGTCACAGGGGGTGCAGGCAGTTTTAAGTGGGTCTGGACAAAGCTACATGTTCCATAAAGAACTGTGGAACGATCAGAATTGCTACTGGATGTCAGAGTGACTCCATGCAGACTGCAGGAGGCAGAGGAGTTGGGAGAAACAACCCATGCTTCTCAAGAGGTATGGCAGATTGTCTCCAGGTCACTTGGCTCTTGACCTTCAGGACTGAATGAGGAGGAATCCTTAGAGGCATGTGCTTGCGGAAGGCTGATGAGTTGTATTAGGGAGATGTCCGGGTGAGTCACAGAATGAAGCATTTAAAAAGGATAGGACTCAAATAAAAATAAAAGGAACAGGATTCTTGTCCCAAACTCTAGGACAGACCGAGAGGGCTAGACCTTGAGAAATGGAAAGGAGACCTTGGAAATGGAAAGAGAGCAAGTGGAGATCAGGCTGGGAACATGACAGAGAAGAGGAATCCTGTGGGCAGGTGATGAGAGGACAGTGGGAGGCAGGCCTGGCTCAGGACTATGGGGCCAGGAAGGGAGGAACTACCTGTTAGTTCTTTATTTCTCTCTCCACCCCCATCTCCTTCCCAAAAAGCATCTGAGCTAGTCGAATGGAGAAAAAGAGAAAAGGGGAAATGAAGAATCACAGAGACAGGAAGTAAGGGAAAGGAAGGGAAGGGAAGGTAGGATAGGAAAGAAAGAAAGGAAGAAAGAAAGGGTGGAAACGACTGAGAAAGGATGGCAAGATCATGCTTAAGGGGCTTTGAGAAAGAGTTATGGGCCCATGAGAGAAGAGGATAAGAAAATATCTAGACGAGGTCAGACAGGGGGAGAAGCAGAAGCTACGAGTCATAAAACACAAGAGTGAGGAGACAGCCGCCGCCCTGGTCTTCGCTGAGAGTAACTACTGTCACTGACTTTAAAAGTCACCTGGATGCCCCCTCCTTTTCTGGCTGGGGGGATAGGGGTATGGGGTGGGTAACTCGGAGAGGTATTTCTTTAGCACTGCCCCATCATCTGCACTCACAGAGTTGTGTGGGACCCACAGGAGATGTGGAGAAGGTTCTGCACTGGAGATGAGCTGTCCAGGTGCCCCTAAAGCTTCTTCCTTCCAATTCCTCTGGGATTTGGGGGCTCTAGGGGTAATAGCAGGGTCTGTATATTTGCACACACTCACAATATCCTGAGCTTACCAGGCCCAAAGACACAGTGACCAGATTACTTTAAAATGAACCGTGGTGGATGTCATACACCTAGATGATGCTGTCCTTCCAAGTTGTCTATGCATTGCAGCTCCTTCTACCAATACCTGCCTAATATATTTAAGTTAAGAAATGAACTGTGGCTGTTCTTGCTTGAGGTTTTGGATCAACTGAGGAAACACACAAGGAAAAGACAAACTAATGAGTATGGAGACACACCATTAAAATCTCAAATGGATTACCTGTGTGGTTCACCAGACACCACCCAGTGGCTTTGGCTTGTTCCAAAAAGAAAAAAACATCCACTCCCAAGGGACACCAGTACACTTCCAACCACACTTGGAAAGGAAAGTGTTCTGGCTTCTAAAGATGACCCCAGAAGAGATGAACTAAAAAAATATCTGGGCAGTGACAACATCCTTGGAACACGTGCTCAGGCTTTTAAAGGCAATATCCTTGAAGGCAGAATACTCTTAAGTTTTGGTGTGGTTATGAAAAAAAAAATCGATCCTATGATTCTGTACTGTGTGACCACTTGGGAAAAGAGAGAAGCCCCAGGGACACCTGGCTGGCTCAGTTGGTTAAGCATTTGCCTTCAGCTCAGGTCATGATTCCAGGGTCCTGGCATCGAGTCCCACATTGGGCTCCTTGCTCCGTGGAGAGCCTACTTCTCCCTTTGCCTGCTGCTCCCCCTGCTTATGTGCGCGCGCTCTCTCTCTTTATCTCTCTCTCACAAATAAATAAAATCTTGAAGAGAGAGAGAGAGAGATGCCCCAGATATTTCTGAATCTGCTCTCAAGGACGGAGATGGGTAAAGAATGGCAGACCACAGGGGAGGTTTTCTTCTATCCATCTCCTACAGGCTGTGTCTTCTCAAACAGGCTTGCTGCCAACTGCACCTATGACAGAGTGGCTTGTGCGGGAGGCCCTGTTCGACGTACCTGCCCTCTCCAAGGTGAGCGAGGTCCTGAGATGCGGGGTCATGGAAAGAACTGCCTGGCCCTTCCAGAGAGATGTTTACCTCCCTGTGCAGTTTATCCATAGATGGAAACCCTACTCATTTGTGAGAGGCGTCAGAGATTATGAAGGAGAAAGAAAAGATGTTTTAAAAGTAAAGCTGTAAATACTCTCTAATGCTTGCAATAGACCACAAGGTCAATCAGAATGTGGGATCTTAAAGGGAGGCAAGGGAAATGCAACTCGGTGACTGCGGAGGTTGGCAGAGCCCAGAAGTAAGAGGCCGCATGCTCTGCTTTGGCAATTCTCCTTTCAATAAAGATCATGGGATTCAAAGAGATATTAGTGGCTTTTCTTTTTTTAATTTTTTAAAAAGTTTTTATTTATTTATTTGAGAGAGAGAGAGAGAGAGAGAACATGAAAGAGGAGAAAGTCAGAGGGAGAAGCAGACTCCCTGTGGAGCTGGGAGCCCGATGAGGGACTCGATCCCAGGACTCCAGGATCATGACCTGAGCCGAAGGCAGTCGCTTAACCAATTGAGGCACCCAGGCACCCAATTAGTGGCTTTTCAACAAAAATATGAAAACTGGTCATGCATGCATTCATTCATTTCATATTTCATTAACAAGGTGCCTTTTGTATGGCAAGTGCTGTGCGAGGTGCAAGTTAATATCTACTTTTTCCAAGCTCCAAGATTTAAATATTTTCATGGAGAATCTGCTTCATAACCCAGAGTTTTACGTAAGTAAGCTACATAAGTTACATTTTTTATTTAGTTTGGGGTCTGATCTCTAAATCATTGCTAGATAGTTCTTCTGATTAAGACGAAATGCTCTAGAAAGCAAAATCCCCCTCCTCAAACATCCCCCAATTCCCACTTCTTGTGCACGAGCTCACAAATATACACACACGTGCATGCACACATGAGCATGAAATGTGACTTGGGCCTGGGGTCACAACTGTCCCTCTTTCATGCCTTCACAAAAGACCGTGTTTACTTTTCTGTCATCAATTAAAACTTATGTTTATCTAAACTAAAGCCTTCTTAGTTCATTATATCACTAATGAGTACAATTAAGAGATAGCCCCTCAGCGTCCCATAGTGTTTTTTCAGTTAATGAAGCACACAGCCTTACAGATCAGTCACACCAGCCCACGTAACTCACATGCTTCTCTGAGCACAGCCAGACTCACAGCTGCATGGAAGATGCTCCCAGGACACCCTTTTGTGTGTGTGTGAGGCCACAAGAATTTTGCTAGTTCTTCATGACAGGGCTGATGAATCTGATGGCCATGACCTAAGCTGAGTTCTACATTTATAGAAAGCGTCTGCTCTTTCCTGAGACAGGATAGCAGGGCTGGGATCTTCTCGCCAATGTCGATTTGTATTAGAGGTGCGGTTACTGCACGGACGAGCTCTGTTAAAAAGAAAGATTGCAGAGTTGGCTTCATCTCCAACGTCTGTGTGTGATTCACAGACATCTGTGTCTCCCTGAGAAATAACTTTTTCACCACCAGAGCTGTCCAACAGAGAAACAAGCCACTTCCTATGAGAGCGAACTCCCCCTAATGGGAAGTAGTCGGGCACAGCCGTCTCTCAGGGCTGTTGGGAGGGCAATCCAGTGCTGGGTGGGGAGGCAGAACCTTCCCGAGATTTGAGGATGCTACGTTTATGAGGGCGGCAGTGACCAGTCACACGGGGGACGATGAAAGGGCACTCCATTCGGGTCTGCTCTTTCACAGTGAGCTGTTCGGAAAAGCAAGGCACCGGGTGTGTTCCGAAGTAGGATCTAATAGAAGACGTTTGTGTTGGACTTCCGAATCCAGCATCAGTGCATGGAACCAACTCGAAGACTCAGGTGAGAAGATGAAGCAACAGAGCAGAGCCTGGCGTCCTGGTCGCCCAGAGCAAGTCTGAGTGGTATCCTGGCACCTTTCGGACAGAAAGGTCCTGCTGTCCCCCCACTGGCTGATGTCATTATTCAACCAACTGCTGAACCACCTCTTCGCCTTTGGATGCATCTCCACTCCTCTCCTGCCCACATCCTCTTAATATCGACTCTGGGCACGGCACCCTTACCAGGAGGAAGGTGTCATTCTTTTTTTTTTTTTTTTTAAGATTTTTATTTATTTATTTGACACAGAGAGAGAGATTACAAGTAGGCAGAGAGGCAGGCAGAGAGACAGGGAGAGGAGGAAGCAGGCTCCCCGCTGAGCAGAGAGCCCGATGTGGGCCTCGATCCCAGGACGCTGAGATCATGACCTGAGCCGAAAGCAGAGGCTTTAACCCACTGAGCCACCCAGGTGCCCGGAAGGTGTCATTCTTAAGTTCTGCTTTCTGTCTTTTCCTCTGGAGGAACTCAAACTCAGTGCTAGGAGAGGAGAACCGCCCTCAGGCTCTGTATGGAGGATTTGAAAAGCACAGGTCTGGGGCCCTGCTGGAGAAAGCAGGGAGTGAAGAAGAGCAAATCTTCCTCTAAAAATGGGCTTTTGCCCAGAACTTCTTCTAAAGGGAATTTCCTGAAGTCTGAGAGAAGCCAGAGTGAACGTTCTTCTTAAGTTCAGCGTTTTGGTGAAGTCCATGTGTGATAATACCACTGTAACCACAAAGGAATTTACCACAGGAAGTATCCCAGCTGTTGCTTATTAGCATTAGAACAAATTACACAAAGCAAATTGTTAGCAGACATGTTTCCATAATATTTAACTGGCGGCAATAAATAAGAGAGATCCTCTTTCAAGTAAATGTTAGATTTTCAAAAATCCAGCTTCCAATTGTCCATGAAGGAATCGTCTTCGATTAGAATAACCGCTGCAGGGAAGGACTCCTTGGAAGCAAAGGCTCCCAGTGCTCTTCTCTCGACAGCACAGCTCGCAGAGGTGCTGGAAGCTGAAGGGCTGAAGGGCCAAGTGTGTGTGCCGCGGGGCATTGGCCCTGGGTGACATCACAAGATGGAAACAGGAATGACGGCATCTCTAGGCGTCCGACCATCTGCTGGATTCACCTCTGGGGTTCTCAAGTGGCCTTCTCATGCCATCGGGGATAGAGGACATGGCAAGACCACAGCAGGGCTGGGCAACCACTCAGTTCTTGGACTGTATTGATGACAAAAAATAAACCACATCCACCAACAGGTTTTCACCCCTCTCCTTAACAAAACATTGCACCCTTACAAAGGTCATCTACTGGCTCACAATCCCCTGTCTTGTTATCCAAGATTAAAAAAAAAAAAAAAAAGGTGAGTCCAATCTCTCCATCCTGTAACCCTGCTAGGTAAGAGCTAAAGATGTGCCCTGTCAGAACGTTTGTCACTTGCTCACATGTACGAAAACCTGGCTAGGCAGAAATAAAGCAGAATATTTCCATCTTTCAAGACCTTCCAACAATGACTACACTCAAGTCCTTGGTCACCTCTGGGCATTTCCGATTATCTTCAGAGATATGACAAAATTCTCCTCAAGCAATCTCAAAAAATAATTTAAAAAATGATTTTAATGGAAAAAATAAGAAAGATTCCATATAGTGCATAAATACAAAAATAGGTTATTGCAGCTTCGAGGATTGGGATTGTGAGAGGAGGTACTTTTTTCTCGTTTTCTAAGAAATTTATAGTTGTGTCTTGCTGGTTTCCTTGTCAAGCAAACCAACCCTAGCTCAGGACTCCTTCCCAATAGATTTAAATAGCGTATTTGGTTCTCCTGAGGAGCTCTTCATTCCTTCTTCCTGATGAAAGGAGAAAACCTTGGCAGCCCTGCTGAAGAGCAATGGTGGGAGTCGGGTGAAGGCTCTGGTGGTCCCTAAACAAGGCGCCTGGGCCTTGTTTCCCTGCCCCGCGGGCTCCAGACTCCGTGTCCCGCCTCAGTCCCAGGGAGCTCGGGTGGGCTGGCTGGCTTGGGCTAGTCGGTGCCTGAGGGGGGTCAGCCAGCACACAGCACGGTCCCCAGCTGCCTCCAGGCCGCACGCTGCTGTCAGTAGAGGGGATACCTCATTCCATGCTGGGGGAGCCATTTTAAACCAAGCAAAATGAAGGAGCTCACACGCTCTCAGCCTCTTTCTTAGGCTCTTCCAACCACTGTGTTAAGATACACACACACATACACACACACACCCCCTACATTTTTTGTCTGAAGTCTTCACAAAAGAATATGAAATATTTAAAATGAGTTAGGCAATAGAATTGTCTCTAGATTTTTTTTAAGTGTTTAACAGACACGGATGATTGGAAATGTCTGGACATGAACACACACACTCACACACTCTAATTTGGAATTATGCAAAACTATGTCATTATTCACCACAACCTGAAGCAAAGCTACGGCAATGGAATAACAAGGACCGAATCTGTCCAAGTGTGAGGCTCCCGAAATAAGCTCCTATTTGGACGAGAGTGACACACATGGCCTGACTCTTTAAGGTCCATTTAGAGGAAATGGCCTGGCATGTTTTACATTTGCTGAGCTATTTAGCTGCCTGGTTTGACAAGATTTTTGAAAGGGGTGAAAATTAATTATAATTGCAGTATTGCTACAATAATTTGGTTGGCTAATTGCATTTCAGTGCAAAAACAGGCAAGGAGGAATTTCCTCCCTGGGTTATTTTCTGATATGGCAGCATTCATTTTAAGAGTAATGAGATTTTTAAAAAGTCAAACCTTAAATATCATGGCTTCAGCAATCTGTCCTGCTTAAAGTTTAATGCAAAATGAGATCGCACCTCCGTGAGAGCAGTTACACGTGAACATGGATCCAGTTTTCTCCTAGACTTGAGAAAATCTCTTTCCCCTGAAAACTGCTCAAAGGATCTCTTTGACATTGTTGGGGATGACTTGAATCTGGGGGCACCAATTGTTCATGCTTTTGAAGTGAGGGAGGCACTGGTGGAGGTGGGTGGGAAGTTGTGAAAGTCTCTCAACGAGGTATATATACATGTTGATGGAAGAGGCACGAAAAGTTTCAGAGGACTGAGCCAAAAACAGCTCATCTGGGTTGTCGTGGGATTTTCGGCATCTCACCATTTTCACACGGGCAGTTTTGAGTACGTAAACTAGCCACGGCCTTTTGAGGGGACTTAGCTAACTCCAGACCAGCCGCAAGCACTTGCAATGAACAAACTTGAAAGGGCAGAGTCATATGATCACTTTATAATCTTGGGAGACCCTGTCCCGAGGCCTGATTCAGTGTAGTACTGTCACATGCCGAAAGCAACCCACAACCTGATGACCCAAACTCAGTTCGGTGAGCAAGTTTAGGACTTGGTCCTCCTTCCCGTCTCTGTTTTACTTTTTAAGTCCAGCCACTGTTTGTGTGTCTAAAAAAGGCTTTTGCTAGGATTTTTTTTTTTCCCATCAAAGTGGGTTGTCCTCCTCTAAGTTCTAACTGATTTATAGAAGATCAATATGCAAATCTAGCCTGGCTGGCCTCAGTTTGTACGGCTTCTGTCCTGCACAAGGGCACCTGGTTGAGGAGAAGGAAATCTGGAAATCTCACCCCCCCACCCCCCCCACCCCTGCTCCATTCATCGCCTGAGAATCCCCTGCACCCCAGAGGAAGGTGTGCTTTTTCTCATTTGCATTTGGGCCAAGGGAGGCCCTGAGTTTTCTTTGATCCTCACCCTCCCAGAGACTGCAGAGTCTAGTATTCATCTCCTCACCTCCAACACTGTGGATGTTTTTAAGGGAGAGGATATGCCTGTGGCAAAGGTGAATTCATTTTTTTTTTAAAAGGTGAATTCATTTTGAAAATATGTTTCCTCTTCAGTGAGGGAGGACAAATAAAAGAAAGAGGAAAAGAGAGAAAGGAGAAGGATAAAAAGAAGAATGGAGATGAGGTTGCCCTCTGCCTTGTAAATCGGGGACTCATCGTCGGCATTCCTTGGACACAGCTGCAAAGGGGTAAAAAATCAATTTTTTCCTATTACTCCGCAGTGAGGAAAGAAAACCTATTTGTAAATGGAATTAAATCCAATGATAGCATGTCTGTGTATTTGTTGAGAACTAGAAAAATTAGCCAGCGGTACAACTACATAATCCAGCAATGTAACGAGAAATCAACACCCTCCCATTTCAAAGCTTATCTGAGACATTTTTCTTCTTTTTTAAAGAAACACCCATGGCTAAATGTCACTAAGACTCTTCAGCGTGCCAACACATCAACACCCCAGTAAGGACTCTGAAAGGGAAGGAATTCCAAAGCCCCATCTGGGAAGAACATACTTCCAAATTTTTGCCTTTGCTGCCTGTGCGTCTCAGTCAGTCAATAATGACTGGATATGAACTAGAACGTTCTAGAAGATAGTTTCTTCCCCAAGTTGCAGTCTGTGGTGCTGACTGTGTAAGAAATTCCCACGTCTGTGTAGGCTAGATCTTGTTCACAGAGACCCTAACCCATCCAGTGAGTACTAAATCGGCAGGCTACTGCTGGGAGGGTCCTGAAACTTCATTAGCAGTCTGCCCTCTAGTGGGACAACACAGTACTTCAAATAACTGGGAATAGAAAAGATTTTTTTTTCTTCTCTTTCAGAGAGCAAAAGAATTCAAGTTTTCCAGATAGTGCAAGATGAGGAGGCATGTTTCCTCAGAAGACAGCTTCCAGAGCTGGATTAAGCAAGGCTCACAATGACAGGTCCCCTGGGGGCAGAGTTAAAGCCTGGTGGTGCTACGGTGAAGTTCCTGTAGAAACAAAGTTCTTTCTTCTCACATCCTTGGAACCCTCCAGGGTTCTCCTTGGGCAGTAGCATTGGGTTCCCTGATCTCTTGTCATAAAAACAGGACCCATTCTCAGAGCAACCGACCTATCAGGAATGCTAAAACAACAGGCTTTCCATTAATTTTTGGCAAATCATTAACACAGAGGAGCCTTTCAAAAGGGCCATGCTGAATTTTTTAAAAGGCAGAGATGCACAAGTTTTATAAAAAGACCGAGTCTTTGTGAATGTTATTTTTCAGGAGAGAATCCATTTTGTGATGGTGGCTGGATGTTGGTAAGGCAGAAAATGATCTTGAGACTTGTTGTCTGGACTTCGCTTCCATCTTCTTAAAAACCTTCAGAATTTGGCTTGCTTCAGTTTATCAATATGGTAGCAGAGTTTCAGTGCGGGTCCCAGTTTCAGACCCAAGTACTTCATGATCATATCACTCTTCAGCAACAAGAGAGCATTGCCATCAATCTCCTAGTGGGACAGGATCAGAAAAAAAGAAAATCCAGATGATGGTGAGATTAATCAAACAGTGGCTACGATTAACATAAGGTCAAGGGATGAGCTAAGGGAATATGGGTTCACTCAAGCTCACATTCTCTTAGTCCCAAGGCAATATCTTCTTTTAAAAAATAAATTAAAGCAGGGGTGCTGGGTGCCTCAGTGGGTTAAAGCCTCTGCCTTCCGCCCAGGTCATGATCTCAGGGTCCTGGGATCAAGCCCTGTATCCCGCTCTCTGCTCGGTGGGGAGCCTGTGGGGAGCCTGCTTCCTCCTCTCTCCCTCTGCCTACCTCTCTGCCTACTTGTAATTTTTCTCTCTCTGTCAAATAAATAGATAAAATCTTAAAAAAAATAAATTAAAGCAAACAGATACTATGTGTTCCTTTTCCCATACTCTCCCTGAGGTCACATGACACTGGATCTTTCATATTCCTGCTCCCCTGATTGAAGGAACCAAACATAAACCCCAGTTTTGTTCCCAATATCCCCCATGTGATATTTATCTCCTTATCCGCTGTAGGGCTAAAGGAGCAAAAAGTTTGCAGTGGACTTAACCTTTGCGTCCCCCACCCAAAATCACATGTTGAAATCCTAACCCCTGATGTGATGGTATTTGGAGGTGGGGAATTTGGGAGGTAATGAGGTCATAACGGTGGAGCCCTCAGGATAGGATTAGTATCCTTCTACAGCAAGATGGCAGTCTGCAACTTAGCAGGGGGCTTCTCACCCTGACCTTGGACTCGCAGCTTCCAGAGTTGAGGAATACATTGCTCTTGTTCCTAAGCCAGCTGGTCTATGGTGTTTTGCTATAGTATCCTGAATAGACTAAGACAGTGTCATCCATCACTTAGACCCAGAAACTAGCAGTTACCCTTCCATTTCAGGTGCTGGTATGAGGCTCTGGTATTCTGTCCATCACCCTAATCTCTTGTTTCTTTTCTTGGTAAGCCCACCGACCTTGAGCCGATTACCAATTTGCTAATTACACTTGATGAGGAATTTCAGGTGTTTGGCCCTGTTGATAATACCAGGTGTCATACAATGAAATAATGCACCTGCTTCATCCCAGGGTTTAGCACCAAGAACTACTAAGGGGATGCCAACCCCTTGAGGTTGTGGTATTGTTCCTATGTCTCTGAAAATGGTAACCCTCCAGAATGCATGTCGAATTCACGAACCTAGTAAGGCTCAGTTTCCTCACTCACCTATACTGTTATTTTCAGGTCACAGGAGACAAAGAGAGCTTGAGTGCTCAGGTGGGGGAAAGGCAGTTACAGGACTCATACAACTATGCAAGCCCCCCCCCCACCTCTCTCGTGCATCTAACCAGCCAGCCAGAAGCATCCACTCTGGATCACTCACTCTCTGTGTCATTGTCAAAACGGCAGCGTGGACAAATTCTCATCTGTGGGCCTAATCTTCTCTCTTCCCCCCACCTCCTGGACTTCCACCATCCCCTGCCAATCTGGAAGAGAGCCAGGCTCCTCCCACTCAGATCCGTCTCAACATAACCCACTCTGGGCTCCTTGCTCTCAAGGCCCCACTGTCCAGTGATGTCAAATACATCCCTGATGAAATGTGAGTGTCAGGTTAGAGGAGGAGTCTCCCCAGATCTGAGACTATGGTTTCTATGACAGAATCACCAAATAAAAGTATGAGACAGGAGGAGAATATTGTGGTAACTGTGATAGGCCAAAAATGATGCTCCCTCCCTCCCCCACCCCAAGAGGTCTACAGCCTGGCCTGTGAACCTGGGAGTATGTTAGGTTACCCAGCAAAGGGGAATTAAGGTTGCTAAAGAGCTGGCTTGAAAATAGGGGGAGTATCCTGGATTGCTGGGTGGGAGAGCCAGCATAATCACCAGGACCCTTAGAAGTGGAAGAAGAAATCAGAAGAGAGAACGGGATTTGGCAGCCTGGGAAGAACTCGCCTGATGCTGCTGGATTTGAGGACGAGGGCGGAGCCGTCCAGATGCTGGAGAAGGCAGGGAAGCCAATTCTGCCTAGAGTTTCCAGAAAGGAACTGTCAGCCCTGCAGATGCCTTGACCTCAGCCCACTGGGAGCCCGGTCAGACTTGCGACCCTCGGAACCCGAAGATAATAAATCTGTGTTGTTCTAAGCTAGATGCTGCGGTACCTGGTGACGGCAGCAATGGAAAGCTGACATCGGAAGCGTGGCAGGTGCAGTATTATTACCTGGATTCCCCCTCCCCCATTTACCATCTTGATATATTTCAGACTCTCCTAGTTTTGAGAGTAGGTGCGAACTGAAGGCTAACTACGAGCCGGGCACTGCGCTGAACCCCTGACATGCATTTTCTCATCGAATCCTGCAAGTGGCTTAGGATTCGGCGCTATTCAGGTTCCCCGGGCGTACTGCAGGTGTGCTATAAATGTCTGTTGAACGCACAGACAGACGGATGGATGGGCAGGAAAACAGGCACTCCTAATAAAGGCCAAAAGGAGGGAACAGATGGGACACATATCCCTTCTTGAAAACAAAACTAAGTGGTTGTTCTACTCTGAGAAGCCTGTGGCTCCATCTGGCCTCCCTCTGAGCAGAGCCCTCCTGCAGCCCTGGCTCCTGGACCCTCCGCCTTCTTCCGCCCCTCCCCCAGCCCTCCCGCCCCCTCCC
>LNAC01000039.1:2755883-2798242 GCA_002007465.1 Ailurus styani
GGGGCTTGGGGGGTGGAGGGGGGTGGGGCCGGGACAAGGGCTTCCCTGCCTCCCTGGGACGCCTCGCCCCCTGGCCTGAATGACCCTCTGCTAAAGAGAAAGGCTGGGAGTAGCTACTCTCATCGGGAGCCTAGAGCACGGGGAGGCCGCTTCTAGAAGCAAAGGCTCCCATCCAGGCTAAAACCCTCTGTTCTCCCAAGGAGTAACGTGCTAGAAAGTGATCTCCTTCAGCAGGCTCAGATTCTGAGCCACGTTCGAGTTTTAAAAACCCTTCCTGTACCCCTTGGGCAAAGAATAAAAATAAAATAAAAAAAAAAATAAAAAAAAAAAAAAACCCTTCCTGGTCAGCTCTATGTCAGCGAGGCCCAGGCCTCCTGCAGCCCGGTCCGTTGATGAGCAGAGAAAGCTCGCCAAGATCAGCGTCCCGCTGGGCCCCGATGGTGCTGGGGGGGCAAAAATGAATGCAGATCCTCCCTGCCTGCACTGGGGACACTGAGACAATAGAGACATGGCAGAATTGAGGTGCATTTGGGTCCTTGTTCGGGGTCTCTGCTACCAATGTTTGGACCCCCCCCCCGTCTGTGCAGGCCACGAGCAGAAAGGTGACGTGACCTTACCACTCTGGGTATGTCCTGAGTGCCTTCACAGTCCCCTGCTCTTCAGAGCACTTGCTCTGATCTACCCCACCAGCCTGGGAACCCCTTGAGACCAAAGAGCCTACTCCTGGGCCTGGTGCATAGCTGCTCCTTGATACGTGATGACTGCATGAGCCGCCCGGCTGCCACAAGGCGTCTCCCCCACGGCAGGTTAAAAGGTGCGGGATGAGTGAAGGAGGAGGAAAGTAGTGAATCAGATGCCTGGCACTCTTGAGCTACCGACTTCTTTTGGTATGTCCCAGACTAACTCATCCTCCTTCCCCCACAGCGGCTTCTTCTGCCCCTCAGGTTTCTGGAACCACAGTGACGTCTCTATGTCTCTCTCTCTCTCTAGCATCCCTTCTTCGTTCCCCACAGTGAATTATTCCAAAGCTCTTAGAAGGATGCCTCTCCCCCCGGATCCTCCCTTCTATCCTGCTTCCCCTAGCTGGGAACCTCTTACCCAAACCCCTGCAACGGTTTTCTGTGGGCACCCTTGCCCTGGAAGCTCTTCCTTCTAAAGCAAAACTGTCTACTGCCTCAGTGCTTTCCCCAGACCCAGCTCTGTCTGTGCCCCTTTATGAATGTCCCTTGTCTATGAGCTGACTCCAGAGTCCACAAGGACTCTCTTTGGTCTTAATAATAATATCTTTTCTTCTGAGACAAAGGGGAAGAGCTTTGGTGCCAGAGAGACCTACGGACAAATGCTGGAGCTGCCCATTGCTAACAATTTGACCATGACTCAGCTCATTAACTGTAAAGGGGCGGGTGCCTGGGTGGCTCAGTGGGTTAAAGCCTCCGCTTTCGGCTCAGGTCATGATCTCAGGGTCCTGGGATCGAGGCCCGCATCGGGCTCTCTGCTCAGCAGGGAGCCTGCTTCCCCCTCTCTCTCTGCCTGCCTCTCTGCCTCCTTGTGATCTCTCTCCCGCTGTGAAATAAATAAATAAAATCTTTAAAAAAAAAAAAAAACTGTAAAGGGGCAATGCTGTCCTCCAGGAAGGGCAAGTGTCGGGACTGAAATGGGGTCAGGCATGGTCCTAGAGCTGTTGTGCATTATGTGCTCCCCAAAGGAAAGGGGGTGCCTGGCATGCCTCCACTGCCCTCCTGCACGCTCTCATCTGGGCACGCCCGCCAAGCGTCTCCCCAGCTTCCATTCTCCATCTTTAGCTGGTGCTTTCTGCTTTCCTCTAGAAGCATTTACTCTCCCGCCTTTCCACAGATGTTCCACTAGCCATCAAAGCCCAGGCAGACCCTTCCCAGGCAGCGTGTCTGTGTCCCGCCATCTGGATGTCACCTTCCTCCGCTTTTAACCCCCACACCTTTGTTCTAAGATGCTTTCCGCAATTGCCTTATACTGCAAGCATGCATGTCTGTAATCTCCAGTTAAGTTCAAGTTTCTTGAGGATGATCATTTTCTCCCCCCCTTCCCATTCATTCCAGAAACATCTACTGAGCATCTCTTCTCTACCAGGTCGGGGCAAAGTGTTTGGTGAAAAACAGGATCCTCTCATTATGGGGTTTATAATCATTGACGTCCTCCCCAATTTTAAGTAAACGTGCTTATAAATACGGGCTCAATATACTTTGTAGAAACAGTATAGTATAAATAACTCATACAAAAACCTCGAGCAGGTAATTTTTAATCCCATTTTCAGCCCGAGGAAAGCGGAGGCTCTGCAATGAAGCGGTTTCCCTACAGAATAATTCCACATCCAGAAGCCTCGGCTTCCATTTCCCTCCTCCGGTCCCAGGGTGCGGTGGTTCCCTGCTGTCTCCTTCTTGCTCCTCTTCTTAATGTGCTTGAGAAGGGCACAGTTCTTTATCAGCGCTGAGTGAAGTACAGCATCGCATTTCCAAGTCTGCCCTAAAAGCATAATGGTTTGCTCGAGAATTGGGTTTACTTTGAGATTTCCCCTGCCTTTTCCTTGCTAGACCTGGAAGAGGGCCCTAAGGTGGGTTGGCATGGGCCATTTTGCCGGGAAACTGTTAAGGCACCCTGGAGCCTTCTGAATGCTGATGCCTGCTTATTAGAGATGATTTCACTGCATTTAAAGACATCTGCACTCAACATGGAGACGAAGAATCACGGAAATCACATTCGCCTTGGAATCCGCCCCATCGGAGCTTCGGCATTAATTGCGGTGATCATAGATGTTCTGATTACAAAGGCTGGAAGTCTTTTGGTGCCAAGAATGATTTTAGAGTGATCAGAGCAAAGGTCAAATTGAGTTTCCTGTATCTGACAGGAAGGGAGAACACCAGGCCGATTCAGGGCATCGTCTGGGGGAGCCTAAGCTCCTTGAGCAAGGTCAGGCCACACTTTGCCAGGGCCCCCGTTGGGGGGTTGGGGGGCAAGCAGGGTTGCTGAGCAAGAGGAGAGGGCTTGTCTTTACTGAGGAGGCTTTCCAGGTGCTGGCTGTGGAGGGAGGCAGCCCAGTTGGAAAGCGGCTCTACTCCTGGTCCCCAATGTTTGCTGTGGGCGTTTTTCACGTTTCCAGGATGGAACAGCAGCAGCCGGGCCTGGCTTGGGAGCCTCTCCAAGGGGGCCTCTTAGTCATACAAGACAGAGAGCAGCAGGAAGCCTGTCACACCTTGGGAGTCGCTCAAGATCCAAAGCACATAAACTCTCTGTAGAAGGGAGAGAAATGGAACTTTCCAGTGATAGGTTTGTGAAGCCTTTGCAGTGGTTTGTGCTCACAAAGATAATAAATAACGCTAGCACCCGCCCCCGCCCCCCCCCCCCCCCCCCCCGGAGTGGCTGTGAAGGTGTCAGGAATACAGATGGATCTGGCCTGACACAGCCGGGCCAGGCAGAGGTGATTGGACAGCAGTGAAAAGAATATGAAAAGAATCTTGCTCCTGAAGGACCAGGACATGCACAGTGCTCACCAAAATCCTTTCTGGGAAGGCAGCATTCTCCAGCTCAGGGAACTTTGTGTATGTCATGTGCCTTCACTGGAGCTGCTGGAGATGGTGAAGAGTGAAACCCAGTTCTGACTGGATGTGTAATTAAAGATGGCGGTGGGTGTTTCTAAAGTTGATCTCACGTGCATGTGTAGAGTGACCCCAGGCATTGTCACAGCCCAGGTCCTCGCACTGCTGTCTGTGAGTCTGTGTCTCACACACGCCCAAAACCAGGTACATAATCTCCTTTTGTTCATTCATCATTCAAAGAAAACTTCTTTCCCCAGGATGAATAAGCCCTTGCCATGCCTTTGCTCACTTCAACCCCTTCACACAGAGTGTGGGCCCCATTCTCCTTTTTCTGACTGGGTGGTTGGTCTCTCTGTCCATCACCCGACACCTCACCTGATAAAGCAAACTCTAGCCCACGGGAAGCACGTGGGTGGTAACAATGTCATATTTACTTCGTTTCTTTTTTTTTTTTTTAAAGATTTTATTTATTTATTCGACAGAGAGAGAGAGAGAGATCACAAACAGGTAGAGAGGCAGGCAGAGAGAGAGAGAGGAGGAAGCAGGCTCCCCGCCAAGCAGGGAGCCTGATGCGGGACTCCATCCCAGGCCCCTGAGGTCATGACCTGAGCTGAAGGCAGAGGCTTTAACCCACTGAGCCACCCAGGCGCCCCTTTACTTCATTTCTTGATGAAGCTTGGACTAATTGTGGTTGGGAATTCTGTAGCATGGCCTATTTAATGCAAAAGTTAGGAAGCGTTTGTTACCTGAAAACCTATAGCTCTTGGTGCTTATATCTAGGATGAGAGACGGGGAAGGATTTTCAAATTTTTACCCAAGTATTAGGAGAAACCAGGGAAATGTGACTACATCCCCTCAGAGCCCACTGGCCAAGGCCATAGGTAGCAGGAGGCCAGGGTAAGTCTTCATGGGAGAGAGAAGGCTGAGAAGTTTGTCTTGTTATCCATCCCTACCCTCCTGCCTGCAGCCCCATGCAGTTTTCTGGCTTCTGTGTTTTAAACTATTTTGATTAGCATCACAGGGGAAAATCCATTTTTAGGTCCCTTCTATGGCTTATGACTTGGGTCAGACCCTCCTAAAGAGGTACAGTTTCTTAACACCAATACTTACACTTGGGATGCAATTCCAGAGCAATAATGGAGCAGTTCCTTAGCGGAGGGAAAACTTACTAAGCCTCCAGAGGGCCCACAGCAACAACCCAGACTGGCAGCCAGGTGACAAATGGGCAAGGAGGCCAATGACTCAGTTTAGCATGGCTTATCTCTATGGATTCCAAATGTGTTTAACTGTGCAAACTTGGGTCAAGCAAAGCATACGTAGAACCCCACTCTGCAAATGTGAAGAGGCCCTGGTTAAAGTGGGGAGGGGCACTGGAATCCTCTCTGTTCCCATCCTCTCTTCCCTAGCCCCTAGGGCCTCAGAGGGACCCCCTGAAGCCCACTGAACATAGTTTGAAAATCCCTGGGGTACTTTTGAAAGATGCAGGCTTTGGAGCCAGTTAAACTGAAATCCTGGCTCAACACTTGAATCTTATCTTGATCTTCACTTTCTTTATCTGTACATTGTATATAATAATACCCACAATAATAAAATACACATACTATAATAATTTATAAAATATAACTTATAGGAAGTAATAAATAATGTATGGAAAGTGTCTGGCTCATAGTAGGTACTCAGTAAATAGCTATTTAGTAAATGCCTCAAACAAGCAGTCCCCTTTCCTGGGACCGTGGAGAATTCAGAGATGAGCAAGGGACCTCAGAAAACTCAGGGTCTGGTTCCTACTATCAGACAAGAAGGAGGAAGTACTAGAGATAAGGGAAAAAAGTGCTACAGAAGGAAATCGAGGGAACAAACACTTCTAAATCCAGGTGTGGTTGAGACCATCAATAGCCTCTCCAATATCTTTTTCCACTTCTTCCTTTGTAACAGAATCCCGGATTCCCAGCTGGGATCATGGTTGCTTAGAAAAAAACCGTATTTCCCAGTTTCCCTTGCAGCTGGTGGCCACGTGACTACATTCTGGCCAATGAGATGTAAGCAGAGTGGAACCCTGTTTCAGAGAGGTCAGCACTGCCCTCTTTCCCCTTATTCTCCCCACCCCCCTCCTCCACCTTGATGCTAGAATGAGCACAGCTGGCTGGCTTTCTGGTATCTGTGGTTCCACTTAGCATACTGGTTAAAGGAATCTTTGGAGTATTCAAGAGTTAATGTACCTACAAAGGGTGAATACTTTTATTTTTCTTCAGTGTAACATAGACACTCAACAATGGACTTCAGCTGCTACAACCTACAGCAGCTTTACTCTGAGGAATCTTCGTGGCTGTGTGATTTTTGAATATCCCACAGCCCAAAGAGTTCCTGATAATTATGAACTGCTCTGATTTTCTGGGTATCAAAGTTCTCACTAATATTTCTAAGTTGTTTAAGAGACAGTCAGTATTTAGCATACAGTTAGTGATTTGCTTGGAGTGGAAGGTAGCAGGCACTGGTGAGCTCCATCTCTCTGATTTTACCCAAGGTCCTAAGAGGAAGAAGTCCTGAGTGAGTGGGGCTCTCCCAGGGAGCCACCAGAGCTCTAACAGAGAGGGCTCTTCCAGAGATGTTTCCTGGGGAGGGTCTGGGGCTCCTCTCAAGGCAGACTCCTCAGACAGCTAATCAGGGTGTCATTCCAGGAGAACAAAGAGCTGGGATGGGGATGAAAATGAAAGACAAGAGGGTTGTTGAAGCTGGGATGGGAGGGAAACTACCTTGAGATCCCTTTGAGGGGGTCCAAGATTCCCCTCATCTGGGGGTACCAGATAGATTGGGATGTAGCAGACAATTACTCAGCTAGTGACAGAAGTTCTCTTTAGCCAAATCATGCCTTCTTCTTACTGCTTGAATCCTACATGTAGGACCTAGGGCCTGATACTCCACCAACTTGAATGGGAGAGAGAGTAAATATCTCCTTTTGAAAAAGTGTTAACACTTTAGGATTATGAGTCAATTCAATCAGGTGATGTTCTATGATCACTGCCCTGAGAAAATGCAAATTGGGTTGAGGAGAAGAGGTTGAGAGGAAGAAACACGTGAAGGGCAGAGGGACACCAAGATGAGGGTTTTGACAACCAGGGGCAAACCATGAGGGCACTGGCATCGTGACAGGGGCACAGAGATAATGAATGTTTACTGAACTACTCCATACCAGATGTTACAAACTTTGGGGACAAGCCTAGGAAACGGCTGGGGTCCCCTCCTTTACTTTACAATGTTGATTTGTGCCAGATCTTGTTCTCCTCTCTTGTTCTTAAAAATCGGGTAGAACAATGTCTCTCCTCTTTGGAAAATGGGCTCTGCGCGCTCAAATATCCTGCGTGGTGATGGTTCTATGTGATAACATTGGGAAGTCATCTGTAGGATGCCTCCGTATTTGCCAAAAGCCCCCAGGGCTGAGGGATTCTGTGCTCTGCCTCTCAGAACTGCCTTTCCCTCCAGCATTTCCTGCCCATCTTTCTATCCTCAGCCAGGAGAGGCTTGTGGGGGATGGAGAATGTTGGACCATACAAACTAGCTCACCACTGTGGCTTCTCAGGGCTACTGGTAGAGAGAGCTTCGGCTCAGAACAAAGATGTGGCTTGCCAGAGAAGACAGCCAACCCACTGGGAGGGTCCAGAGGGGCAGGATGGAGACTCCCTGACTCCTTGGCCCGGAGCCTCCTCTCTTCGGCAGTTTTCAGGGGCAGAGCTGCTGGTCTGTATCTACTGAGAGGTGTGCTCACATGATCTGCAACCGCCAATGCTTACTGAGCTCTTACCATGTCTTAGGTCTTGTACTAAATATACATATGAACTTATTTAATCCTTCCAACACACCTATGAGGTAGATGTTATTGTTGTTGCTCCAATTTTACAGGTGAGGAAACTGAGGCACAGAGCAGTCCAGACTTGCAGAAGGTCATAAGGTCAGGAAGTGGTAGGTCCAGGATTCCAGCCCAGTGCATCTGGTTCCATAGTCCATGTGATTATCTACTATGCTCTACAGCCATTTTCATTAATGCAATACTGAAGCTTGAAAATGATTTATAAAAAAACCATAATTCACAATGGATACCAAGCTACCCCTAGAATGAGAGCCCTTTTGTGCATTGGATCCCAACAAGGGATCTTTAATGGATGAGACAGAAGTTCATTCTGTCTAATGAAACTGTAGACCGATTACAACCAGCACTGTAGAAATGTTTAACTCTGGTTCTACCCATGTATTTGCATCCTGCAAATGTCACCCACTAAGCAAGAAAAGATGCTTTACTGACATCTGGTTCTTCTTTTTCCTGGCACAGAGTTGATCTACACCTTTCAGATTCCCTTAGAGTTAGGTGTGGCAAAATGGCCAGCTCTTGCCAATGAAATGTGAGTGGAAGTGACGTGCATCATTTCCAGGCTCCAGGGAAGAGCGTGTGCCTTCCCTGCTTACTCTCTCCCTTTCCACCCACTAGGTGTTGGGGGCATGGAGACCACAGTGGATAGCTGGGTCACGAAATGGACAAAGCCCGAGTCCCTGAATTGGGATGCATCTACCAACTGAGAGCACCCACCTTGAACTCTTGAACAAAAAATGAATTTCTATTGCATTTGAGCCACTGTACATTTTGGAGTCTACTTATTCCTACAGCCTAGCCTACTCTAATATACCACTTTCTTTCCTGTGGTCAAAGGTTGAAGTTAGCTGCCTTTAAGAACAACAAAAACCCATGAAAGGGCTTCTGATTTCCCAGTGTTCCCATGTTCAACAGCATGGTTCCCCTCCTACCCCACCCCTATTCCCCTACATGCAGTGATCCCAGAGCAGTGGCCAAGGAGGTTAAAACATGGGGACGCCAGAGCATGCATTACATTACCACATCTGTTTCCTTCAAGAGAGGTCCCGTTTCTCTTGGGGCTGGATCCTGGGGGCCTCAGCCCAGGTGCCAAGGGGCCTCCAGAGGACATGGGGCTGGAGCGGGGACCACTGGCAGTGGTGGCCAGGCCTCCCCCAAGATGGCCATCTCCAGAGTTCTGCCTCTTGCAGTACAGCGAGGAGGAGGTGGGCAAGGAGCCCCTGTGGCTAAAGGTGGAGGCGGAGGGGTCCACGCTGTAGCGGTTCATGCCTACAGGGTTCACCAGGCACTCCTCAGTGGTGGCTGTTTTTGCTAAGCGAGAAGGCAGGACAGAGAAGCAGAGATCAGAGAGCAAGTCAAGAGGCAACCTGCCAGTCTTGGCAAATGTTTTCCCTGCAGCACCGGTACCACTATCTGTGGGGATGAGAGATAAGGAAGAATGGACTCCACATCATAATCCCAAATAGTTCACCTCTCAAGAGACTGAGACACTTGCCTCACCAACAAAGCATTTTATAGTAGGGATGGGAGATGTGCCCCTCTGTGTTCAGAGAAAAAAGTGATTATTTTGGTTATTGATAACTTGAAAGTAAAATTCAAAGGTCTTTCTCCTTCCATGGTGTTGCCCCTCCAGCAGTCTCTACCAGCTTGTCTGAATCTCCCTGCTTTCTTTTCTCTTTGCCCACCAACACCACCCTCCTCACCCAGCCCGGGATGCTTTAGAGATCAAGCAGGAGTCACAACGTCCCTGAGTTAAAGAAACGATTTGACACTTTCAGTCCCAAAACACATGAGGGTACTGCACTTCCTCCAAAGCTAACAAACAGGGGACACAAATGCTGATCTGGTCAGCCCCATGGTCCTTCCTATCACCTGCAGATGAGAGATAAAGAGCCAATCAAAAGTACAGGGGGAGTAAAGGACTGAAGAGCCAGCCAACCTCATCGTCAGCTCCCCTTTGCCCAAGTAAATCATGACTTTCTACACTTTCAAAGCTCAACCTCAGCCTGTTGAACTCTGTCTGTGAGCTATACCTATAGCCAAAAGATGCAGGGTGTTTTGTTTTATATTTAAGAACAAAGTTCAGAGTACCATGGGGATAGAAAGAGGAAGGAAAATATCTTAGGGATTTCTTCTCTTCAGTCTCTTTCATCCCAGACAAGATCATATATGCCTAGTTCTGATCAAAAAAATCATTGGTCAAAATAGATCTTGACATCCACAAAGAAAATGTGCTATAGTAGTGAAAGACAATATATCCTTCAAGGTTGGCAATGGGGAAACACATTTGAGGCCACAAGATTCAGATGTCTTCTTCATGTATGGATTCCTCCCTTAATGTAGATATTGAAAGATGAAGACTTGATTTGATTAGGGGAGCTAGCAATTCTTCTCATAGATGGGGATAAATATGGAACTTGCCTGGAAATAAAAGCCATTGCATATGGGATGTCACTAAAGCAGTGCTTAGAGCAAAATTTATAGCTGTAAATATTTATATTTAAAAAGAAGAAAGCTCTCAAATTGATAACCAAATCTTTCACAATAAAATATTGGGGGGAAAAAAGAACAAATTATACCTGAAGCGAGCAGAAGGAAGGAAATAAAGATTAAAGCAGAAATTAAGTTAAGACTAGAAAAACAATAGGGAAAATTAATGCAACCAAAGCTGCCTTTTTGGGAAAAAATCAACAAAATTGACAAATTTTAGCTAGATTGGCCAAGGAAAAAAGGAAAGAGTTAAATTACTAGATTCAGAAATGAAAGAGAGGACATTACTACCAATCTTACAGAAACAAAATGGATCATTAAGGGACACTATGGACAATCACATGCCAATAAATTAGGTAATTTAGAAGAAATGGACAGATTACCAAAACTGACTAAAAAAAAAACAAAAAAAAAACCAAAACAAAACAAAACAAAAAAAAACCAAACCAGACAATCTGAGTAAACCTATAACAAGTAAAGAGAAAGCATTAGTAATCAAAAACTACTCACAGAGAAATCCCAGGCCCAGATGGTTTCATGAGTGGATTCTACTAAGCATTTAAAGAAAAATTAAAACCAATTCTTTACAAGCAAACTAATACAAGGAAAGAATCCTCCCCAACTCATTCTATGATGCCACTATTACCCTAATACCAAAACCAGACAAAGGCATCTCAAGAATAGAAAACTACAGATTAATATTTCTTATGAATACAGATCCAAATATCCTCAACAAAATGCTAGCAGATCAAATCCACTAACATATAACATGACTTATATACCACGATCAAGTAGGATTTATCCTAGGTAAGCAAGGTTGGTTTAATAGTCAAAAATCAATTAACGTAATATATCATATAGATAGAATTAAAAAATAGTAGAATTATCCCAATAGATTTGACAAAACTTAATGTCCTTTCCTGATTAAAAAAACACTCAACACACTAGGAATAGAAGGGAACTTCCTCAACCTGAGAAAGAGGATCGACAAAAAACCTACGGCTAACACCATAGGGAATAGTGAAAGACTGGATCAAGAAAAACACAAGGATGCTTATTCTCACCACTTCTGTTCGACATTTTACTGGATATTCCAGCCAGGGCAATTAGGTAAGAAAAAGAAAGAAAAGGCATCCAGATGCGAAAGAAGAAATAAAATTATCTCTTATATGTAGAAAATCCTAAGAATCCATTAAGCAGGAACTAATCCATTAAGCATTAAGCATTAGAACTAATAAACGAGTTTAGCAAGGTTGCAGGATGCAAGATCAATATACAAATATCAACTGTATTTCAGATGAAGGAATCTCAAAATGAAGTTAAGAAAACAATTTCATTTATAATAGCATGAAACAGAATAAAATATGGAAGAATAAATTTAACAAAAGTATAAAACTGAAAACACAAAACACTCTTGAAAGAAAGTGAAGATCTAAATAAACGGGGGGAAAATCCCATGTTCATGAATCAGAAGACTGAATATTGTTAAGATGGCGATACTCTCTAAATTGGTCCACAGAGTCAATGTAATTCTTGTCATTATCTCAGCTGACTTCTTCATAGAAATTGACAAGCTGATTTTAAAATGCATATGTTTTTTGAGGGGCCAAGATGAACCAAAACAATCATGAGAAAAGAACAAAATAGAGCCTCTACACTTTTCAGTTCCAAAGTTGACTACAAAGCAATGATAATAAAGGCCATGTGATAAGGGAATAAGAACAGGCATGCAGGTCAGTGGAATAGAATTGAGAGTTCAAAAATAAACTGATGTGTCTATGTTCAGCTGACTCTCCACAAGGACGCCAAAATCATTCAATGGGGAAAGAAAAATCTCTTCAACAACTGGTGTTGGAACAACTGGATATCCACATGCAAAGTGATGTTGTTGGAATCTTACTTCATACCCTACATAAAAATTCACTCAATATGAACCAAAGACCTAAATTTAACAACAAAAAGTTATAAAACTCATGAAGGAAACCTAAGAATAAATCTTCATGAACTTGGATTTGGCAAGATATTCTTACATTTGACACCAAAAGCATGAGCAACACAAGAAAAAATAGGTAAATTTGACTTTATCAAATTGTAAAACTTCTGTGCTTTGAAAGATACCAAAAAAATGAAGAGATTAATTACCCAATGAATGGGAGAAAACACTTGCAAATCATATATCTCATCAGGGACTTGTTTCCAGAGTAACTCAAAAAAAGTCAATAAAAAGACAACCTAATTTAAAGATGGGCGAAGAACTTGATACCTTTCTCCAAAGAAGATATACAAATGGCCAATAAACACACGAAAAAATGTTCCCCACCATTAGTCATTGGGGAATGCAAATCAAAACCACAAAGAAGTATAACTTCCCACTCAGATGATTATAATAAAAAGTCAGATAATAACAGGTGTCGATGACGCTGTAGAGAGAGTGAAACCCTCACACATCGTGGGTGCAAATGTAAAATGGTGCAGTTTCATCAGAAAACAGTCCGTCTCTTCCTCAAATGGTTCAAACTAGAGTCACTCTATGACCCAGCAATTCCACTCCTAGGTATCTAGCCAAAAGAAATAAAAACATATGTCCACACAAACATTGGTACATGAATATTTACAGAAGCACTATTCATAAAAGCCCAAAGGTGGAACTAACCCAAAAGGCGATCAACTGACAAATGGATCCACAAAACAAGGCATATCCACACAATGGAATATTTTTGGGGCATAAAAAGAAGTGAATACTGATACTGCTACAGCGTAAATGAGCCTTGAAATATTCTGCTAAGTGAAACAAGCCAGTCACAGAAGGCCACGGATGAAGTGATTCCACTTACCTGAAATGTCTGGGGTAGGCAACTCTACAGAGACCAAAAGTAGATGAGTGGTTGCTCAGGGCATGGGGGTGGGGGGAGAAAGGGTGCTAGCTAAAGGGTATGTGCTTTTTAAGGTATGGGAAGTGTTCTGCCATTCTGGCTCCACATTTCTGTGAGGAGACTAAATCTATGAATTATACATCTCAATAAAGCTGTTTAAACAATTCATTGCCAAAACCTGGTGTTAGGTGTGAACACATTCTCAAGAGTGTTGTTACATGTGTAAATCTGGCCACCACGACACAAGTCAGCTGGGGAGCCTCAGTGTACGCGTGCTCTGTGCTTTCTGCTTTGCGGCCATTGGAGGGCTGCAAGATGTCTTCAGGAAGCTAGAACTCCACACCTTCACCTGGATGACCTCTATGGCATCTCTCCTGCCTGAATCAGAAGACAGCGGTAAGAAGATTCTAAAGAGAACCGGGCTACAGAGCTACTTACGAGGCTGCCTCCTGAATGGAGTGAGGAAGAGGAAGACAAACACTGAGGACCTACTATGGGCTAGCACCAATCCAAGTCAGTTAGCAGTAAAGCTGTCATTATATTCCTTTTATTGGAATGTTCTCAGTATCTGAGCTACTAATCCTTTCTGTGTCCCTAGTGGCAGGTGCCTTGGTATATGTGAGGAAGCTACTCATAGTGTCTGGCATACAGAAGGCACTCAATAAATATTTATTGAGTAGACATTTAGGCCACTGTCAGCAGTGAGGCAGCCATTACACAGAATATGCATTACAATACAGATTACAAAGGTCTATATATAAATTCTTCATATGGATGCAAGATAAACAACGACAAAAAAGATTGAACTAAAACATTATTCTGTTTATTAAGTATTTTAAATAGAGACTAAATATGTCTGATAGTCAGACATAAATATGTCACATAGTTCTGATAGTGGTAAGGTAGAGAATGCAGATAATTCTCCAATCTATATCTGTAAGTTCCACTATAGCCGGAAAATACAGATGCAGATGAAAGATCGTCCCCCTGTGACGACGTGCAGAAACGGGGAACACGGGAACATGGACTTTATTGGTTGAAAAACTCCTGACAACCACGGGTGAGATCAAAGGTAATAAAAGCCAGCTTCTGGGCTAGGATCCAAATGAATTCATCAAAAAGTAAAACCGACTTGAGAGACCATCAGGCAATAGCCCTCCACCCGGCACAGGGTATACCAGTTATCCCAGAGACAGCAGGTGAACAAGCATGGAGACCCTTCTGCAAGCCCCTGCACCATGGCTCTGCCTAGCCCGTAGCGCCCAGGCAGTCTGGGAGTGAGCAGCATGTTCAGGTGCACACACTAGGGTGCCGTTCAGCATTGATGAGACACATCTGCTCAAACCTGGTTAAAACAGCCTTTTCCTCACCTTTGTAAATAGTGGTGCTGACACTTACATCATAGCGAAGTGTGAAAATGACTGATACCATGCAGGCCCTCATCATTCACCCCCAGGACTGAAAAGGGCCTGCACAGAGCAACCAGCCCAGCATTTCCCCAGGTGTTAGGTGTGTCCCTCAGGTGGACAGGGCATGATTTTAGGTGGGACTTTAGTGTATTTGTTTCCTATGGCTACAGAAAAGACTGTAAACTTAGTGGCCTAAAACAGCAGAAATGCATTGTCTCATAGTTCTGGAAGCTGAAATCAAGATGTCGGCAGGGCCATGTTCTTTCTTTCTTCTTCTTCTTCTTTTTTTATTTTTATTTTTTAGATTTATTACTTATTTTGGAGAAAGAGGGAGTGGGGGGAGGAACAGAGGGAGACAGAAACTCAAGCAGATTCTACGCTGAGCATGGAGCCCGATGTGGGGCTCAATCTCACGACCCTGAGATCATGACCTGAGCCGAAACCAAGAATGGGACACTTACTGACTGTGCCACCCAGGTGCCCCAGGCCATGTTCTCTCTTAAGGTTCAAGGGTAGTATCCTTCCTTGTCTACCTAGTTGCTGGTGGTGGCCAATGGTCTTTCACTGTAGATATATCCCCCCCATTGGCCTCCGTTGTCACATGGCATCTTCCCTGTGCCTCTGTGTCTGTGTCCAAATGTCTTAGGAAGACATCAGTTATTGGATTAGGGCCCATAATCCGGTATAACCTCATTTTAATTACATCTGCAAAGACCCAATTTATTCCTTCTTTCCTTCCTTCCTTCCTCTCTCTCTCTCTCTCTCTCTCTCTCTCTCTCTCTCTCTCTCTCTCTCTTTTTAATTTAGAGAGAGAGAGAGTGGGGGAGGAACAGAGGGTGAGGGAGAGAGAAAATCTTAAGCAGGCTCCATGTCAGTGCGGAGCCTGACTTGAGACTCTATCTCACGACACTGAGATCACAACCTGAGCCGAGATCAAGAGTCAGATGCTTAACCGACTAAGCCACCCAGGTGCCCCAACAATGCTATTTCTAAAGAACGTTCTACTCACAGGCACTGAAAGTTAGGACTTGAACATGTATCTTTTTGGAAGACACAGGAACAGGTGAACATTGTTTTTTATAGTCATGTATTTTAGTGTATAGCAATAAAATAATTAGCCCACCAAACTATGATTTCACTGATATGGTATCATTGCTTAAAGTGACTAAGAGCTAAAGTTAAAGGAAATGAATCTGTTTAAAGGAATATCTTGAGTAAACACTTTCACAGTTGTTATATGGGCATAGCAGAAATTGTGAAAGGTGGTGTGTTAACAGTGGAATGCACTGAGTTAGTACCAAGCCCTTTTTTCAGGCTGGGTGGTAAATAAGGAAAATAAATGAGCCTCTTATTTAAAAGCTTCCTGCAAGAAATTTTACAATCTCCCTCACAATTAGCTCATTGTACCGCAAATCTCATGGCCTAAAAGTTCCTCCTGACATCTACTCCCAATTCCTTGTGCTTTCATTGAAAAGATGACTGCTGAATACATCACCTTTCTACTATTCAAAACTACCACGTCATCATACAAGGAGAAAAATTGTGGGTATGCAGAACTCATAGTAACTAAGAATTTCATCGTGTGACGCATGGATTATTGGTTACCTAAAACCACTATTTAAAGCCTGTAAAAAGAAGGACCAGATGCGTACCTGCAGAGAGAATTACGCTTTTCAGTGGTTTTGTGGCTGACTGGTGAGTGAACACCAGATGGGGCCAGCAGTCCTGGGATGGCCCCATGCAAACAGAGCTCTGGCACACAGACTAAGACTTTCTGGTCCTTTTCTCCCTGGTTTCTTAAAAAATCACTTCTCATCAGCAATGAACTTGCCCTCTGACAAGGTGGAGATCTCTGTGGAGAACATCAGCTCAGCAAAATGGGATAAGGGAGAGGGGTCTCCAGCACTTTCTATAACCTCCCTGCCTCTATCCAAGAGACAAAGGATGCTGCTTGGAAAATTATTACATCTTTCCTCCAGGAAAAGGAATGATCTTCTCTTGTACTATCACAGGAGCAGGCTTAAATGGAAAGGCAAACACACCAATGGCGCCATCAAAGATGTCTGCTGCATTTTCAGGGTTTCACGTCTTGGGAACTTTCAGGAGAGCCCGGTGTTCCTTTTTCACCATTGCTGATCTGTGAACTACATTGTCCCCAGCCGCTGTATAGAAAGCCTGCCCATTAGTGAAGCCAAAGAACACTCTGGAAGAGTTCAAATCCACTCGAGCTTCAAGAGATGGCCATTTGCTTCAGAATCTGAGCTGTGTCTAAGCCTCCCTGTCTAGGAAACAAACTCTAGGGTCAGGTGGGTGTGTGGGTGCCTCCCTCCTCCCTCACATCTGCAGAGCCTTCCAGGTCACCTGCCTGATGCAGCCCCGTTCCTGGAGGGTCAGGGAAGAGCACCTGCAAGGTAGAGAAGGTCGAAAGAGAAGCAGGAAGAGACAGAGGAACAGGAAGAAGAAAGCCACAAGCCAGAGAGATGAATCATTGAATACCACATCAAAAGCTAATGATGTACTACACAGTGGCTAACTGAACATAATAATAATAATAATAATAATAATAATAACAATAACAATAAAAAGAAAGTCCCAAAGCTGCAAAAGCAGCACAGGGAGGAAAACGGGGCTTGCATGTATAAAAGTGCCGACACTCCTGATGGACTTTTGGTTCAGGCTAGGGTTGACCCCTTGTCATTTAGGACACAAGACCGAACTGCTCATAGTTAAGTGAACTTGGCCTGTTTATTTTACCAAAAAAGTGAAGCCGGCACTTTACTTGGGTCCTTTAACCAAATGATACCCTGCAAAGCAACAATACCGCCATCTGCAAAATTAGTCTCAAATAATACCTATTCATGCAATAATAACCCCCAAATCCCAGAGTCTTAGAAACGATTCTTTTTCAGCACAAACAGTTCTTTACACCCCCTCTTTGCCGCGCTCACGTGCACGCACACTCACACCCACCCACACACGCCCTCCACTCCCTGCCTTATTTCCCCACATCGGTCATAACTTCTCAATGGAAGGAACAGCGGCTGCACACAGTGAACCCTTTCTGTAGTCATCGCTGCCCCCTTCCCCCGGGGGTTGGGAGCCACTGGCCTTGCTCGGTCGGGATCGACTGCCGGCCGGTCTGCCCAGGCCAGCTGGCCACACACCCCGGCCCAGGCTGGCAAGAAAGGCCACCCTCTGCATCAGGGTCCCAAGGGCTCCGTGTGTGAGCAGCTTGGCTCAGCGGCTTGAAGAGACGGCGGCTCCACAGATCCCAGCTCCGAAACCCAGATTCGAAAAGGAAGTAGCACCGTGGGCCCCATATGCTGCCGCCCCAAAAGCTGGGGAAGGACTATTGCCACCTGCTCGGGGGTGCAGCTAGGGAGCTCTGGGCCGCACAGAAAGAGCTGCCAGGAGAGAAGCAGAGAGCAGAAGGGGGCAGGAGGGAGGAGCCCCGGGGAAACAATAGCAGGTTCCCAGTAAGGCTGCCCTTCCCCAGCTGAGTGCCCATTGTTTCCTACCTTGTGTGGCTTCACACAGGCACGCTCCTTGGGCTCGGTGCTGCTGCGGGGGCAGAGGCCCTCTGAGGACTTCTCAGTGGCAGAAATCAGTAGATTTCCTCTCAGCCCTGGAGGCTGCCTTTCACGGAGGCTCTAGTGGAGGGTTGAGGACTTCTTTGCTCAGGCTCAGTCCCGCCCTTGTTCTTGCTCAGATAAGCTCATCACGTTTTCCCTCAGGGCCCTGTGTGGCCTCCTGTCCCAGCCTTCCCGGTTCAAAGGGCACCAGGCCACGCCACCTAGGAGGCTTAGCATTTCATTCGCTTCAATTAAATTTTCCATTAACTTGGTCTCAGGCCAGTATAGATTTTTCCCTTTAAGCTTGTCTCTAAGTTCAGATCACTCAGCCCTCAGAATCAACCTTATGACTCCCCTCTGGTCCATTTAAGTACATTTATATATTTTCTCCCCTAATGAGACGCACAAAAACCAGCCATAATTTTAATGCCTGACACCTGAACTTCGGCAATCCTCTTAACTGTTTCTGGTGTGCCTAAGACTTTGTTCTAAGTCTATGGGTTGATTTCCTCCCGTGGAAATTTTGCCCAAAGGCAATTTTGTCCAAAGTCAGCCATCTGGGATAATGAATGCCCTTCCCATCTCAAGAGGGGTGCAGATTCCAGAACACTTTCCATATGGTCTTGCAGCTTTGCCACACCTCTACCCCAAGTTCTTAGGGCAACTCCTAACAGGTGGGGGAGGGCGAACAGGTAGGGCGGCACCCTCCATAGTCATGCTGTGTTCCCTCGACATCCCACACTTTTTGGTCTTTCTAGAACTTCCGGAAAATTAAAAATGGTCCTCGATTAGGAAAAGGTTGGAGTCACAAGAATAGAGGATACCTTGTAAGTTTTGGTTCTCAATGGACATCCTGACTTTCATGATGGCTCATGACACTTCCCAGTATTCCTAATGCTAGTAAAGCAAGCTGTTGCGTTGTGAGATGCTCTGTGGAAAGGCCCATACGGCAAGAAACCAGCAGCTTATGGGAAACCAACAACCTTTCCTTCATGGGAAATCAGCAAGCTTCGCGGAGCTTCAAGAAACAGCCTGGTGTGAGACCCAGAGCCAGGGGACCGAGTTAAGCTGCACCTGAACTCTTGATTCACAGAAACTGAGATAATAAACGTTATTTTAAGGCACCAAGTTTTGGGGTAATTTGCGACACAGCAATAGACAACTAATACAGATGGGGAAAGGGCATTTGCTTCATTTCTCTTGACTCTGCATGTCAGTATGGGAATTATAATGATTAATTCAGTCGCAGCTAGGATATATCTGCCATAGAATTCTCTGCCAGGAAATTTATGGGATTTTTTTCAGCCATTGGTTTACTGCTTACGTCTGAGCCCCACACGCTACCCAGTAATAAGAGAGACTTCATGAAGTTTATCTCAGAGGGTGCTATTCCGGCTTAATTGGAACATTCGTGCATTCAACAATAATTGTTGAATATTTACCTTGTGCTTTCTCAGTATCTACACGGCTCAAAGGAGAACATAAGCCTTGCAATGCAAAGAGGTTCAATAAGTTACTGAACATTGAAAAATCAATTTTAAACTCCACAAAACTCAGGCCTTTTTCATGAGGTTCTATTCTTCCCCTTAGCTCAATTTTTAAAAAAGATTTTATTTTCTTTAAGTGATCTTGCACACCACGTGGGGCTCAAACTTACAACTCTGAGGTCAAGAGTTGCAGACTCTACTGACTGAGCCAGCCAGGCACCCCTAGTGCAGTTTTTAAAAAATATGTACAGACATTGTAATTTAATGAATGATATAATTGGAAGCGCAATACATAAATTTTCCTAAATGAACTCATATTGACGCCCAGGGGCAGAGCTAAGATTAGGAGTCCTGCCCTGGCAAACGCTCCCCATCTAACACAGTGGGAGCCCTGGCCAGGCTTCCCCTGATCTAAGCTGTCTGAAAATACAGGAAGGCCCTTGTATTTGCTGCAGACTTGTGGACACTCCTCTTTGAATCTTTCCATCAAAACTTTCTCAGAGGAGTCTTAACACCCGAGCTTTTGGTACCGATACTTTGTTCTCCTCCCAAATGACCCCTCTTTCCAACACTGAGCTTGAGACGAGAACAGCTCGCTTTGTTCACGTGGCCACCGGGCTGGGACAGGGCGAACACAGCTCTGAGATACTCCGATCACTGGCCTGCATTGGGAGATAGGCGGCTGCAAGGGAATCCGATGTAACACGCCTTCCTTCGCTTTTTGGGGTTTTTTTTTCCTCCATTATTCCACATATTATTTAAAATACCAGGTTGAGGGGCACCTGGGTGGCTCAATTGGTTAAGCATCCGACTCTTGATTTCTGCTCAGGTCGTGATCTCAGGGTCGTGAGATCGAGTCCCGCGTTGGGCTCAGGGAGACAGCTTCCTTGAGATTCTCTCCCTCTCCCTCTGCCCCGCCCCCCACTCACTCACTTGTGTGCTCTCTCTCTCTCAAAATACATGACTAAATCTTTAAAATAAAATACCAGGCAGGTCAAACAAGGCTTAATGCCTTGGTGGAGTAGGCCACTCCATGTGGGTTTTGTAAAGATGAGCGAGCTCTCCCAGTGTCTGGAGTGGTGGGCTCTGGCTGTCCCGTGGCTGTCCTCCAGCAAGGGTGTGCCCAGAGCCCAGGGACAAGGAGGAAACAGTCCTTGGGGCCAAGATAGGAAACACAGAAAGAGACAGGAGAATTGATAAACTTAGAGTACGATTTCCACCTGGATTTTGCTAAATGGCGGTTGGGGTTTTTGTCCTTTTAGATCTTTGCGGGACAAAGGGACACAGGTGTACCCCAAGCCATTTGTGAGCTCCATTGTGTGCAGTCGAGCTTCTGAGCCGGGGGGCACAGGATGAACACCCTCTCTGGCAAGTGTGGGGTAACAGGACCCGACCGACGACTGGCTGGGGAGGAAAGCAATGGGTCAGGGAAGAGAAGACCTGGGCTCAATCTCCTCTTCACTGTGGCCTTTCTCTGTGGCTCTGAACAAGTGGCCTTGACCTTGCAAGCCTCAGTGCAAATGGGAAAGCTCACTAAATGTTTGCTGACTGACGAAATGGCTGTTTCTATGTCATCTAATTCATGGCACTTGATAAACTCTCTTTCCTTTTAGAAATAGACAATCTTTTGGAAAGATAGGTATTCCGTGTATGGTCTTTCTCTGTGGAGCTATCATTTTAGACAAATTTGCAGCTCAATAAGGAAGCCAGTTTGATTTCTGAAGCCTGGGTCCATAGGTTCAACCATAATGGAGCACACTGGGAATGTCTGTCCTGCCACTAGTTGCATGGTGCATGGCTCAAAGACCACCAGCTAAGGCCGAAAACATCAAGCTTCAAGAACAAATGTCCTTCCTCATCTCCCACCCCTACCATTTGTGTAGAAAGCTTCTCGAGAAAATGTAAACAGTTTGTTCCCATTGCGTTAAAACTTCAAAAGGCAGGAAACCAATCACTAAATTAGATCTTGCAGAAGAGTTCAGCTATCACATCTATGGTTTCCAGAGATCTCCCCTACTCTTGGTGAGTGGATGATTTGTTCTGTTGTGTTGCACAGAATTCAAGTCATAAATATTTGCCGCAGACTCATTCCATCTCAGGCTCTGCCCCCCGATCTATCCAGCAGGGAGATGAGATCTGGACTCAGATGCTTGCAATATAAGGCAAAATTAGGTGCCACTGAGGATGTGTAAACAAGGGTCTGCGAGAACAGATGGACATCTTCTCAGGATTTGGGGAAGCCTGGAGGACGGCAGGGACCCTGCTGTGGAAGGTGGCCAGGCTTCACTCAGGACTTTGCCTGTCATTATTCTTGGCTTTCTTTCACCCTTCTCAGCAGCACAGCAAACCTCCTCTTTCTCACCTGTATTTGCACCCCTAACCACTCAGCCCCTCTCCTCTCCATGGGCATTGGCTCATCTTTGGTGGCAACACTTGTAGGGGGAGGCGGTGGGGGTGGTGGTGGCCATGGTCCTAGTGCAAATAGACTTATTTTACTGAAAACCTGAAGTAAATGATACATTTCCCTAGGTGAGCAGAACTCCGCCAGCCCACACGTTATCATTCAAAGTGTGGTCGCCGACGGGCAGCAGCACCAATCCACGGGCGCACCTGTGAGACACGCAGACTCTCCGGCCCCAGGCCCGCCCCACCGAGACTAGAATCTGCACTTTAACAAGACGCCAGGTAGTTCCTGAGCACGTTAAAGTTTGGAAAGCACTGGCGAAAGTTTATAATTGCGGGCTTTTCTTTTCGGTATTCAAAGGTAAGGTAAAATTTCCCTGAGATCAGCCCATGGCTTCCACCAGAACCACAAATGTTATCAAATCCATGTTTCTGCCTCCATTCTCCTAAAGCACCGGAGAGCTGCTCTGCTTCCTAAAACACACACCATGTGTGGCTGTCGGGTAATAGAATTAAAGGGAAATGACCCAAGTTCCTGATTTCAAGCCAAGAACTTTACCTTCTAGTTTGGATTCAGGCAGTTGAGTAGGTAGTCTTGTTTTCCCCCAGACTTAGGAGAAAGATCACAGGAGAAAGTTTCTATTTGAAGGCTCTGACGAAGAGATGTGAAAGATGGCCACTTTGCGTTCCCAAGGTGAGCTGCTCTGTCTTGGTATCCTCACTTTCACCTTGCGGGGGGGGGGCGGGGTTCCCCTCACTGGGGCTTCTGGGGTCCCTGCTTCCCAGAGCTAGCCTCTGTCACCTCCAGCTGTGACATCTTGCTCCTACTTCTCTTCTGGGTTACTGGCGTTCTCCTTCATGGCCCTAAAAAGTGGGCCTCTGCCCTTGTCACCAGTAATGGGGAAATCACTACCATTCAAACATTCACTGAATGGTAATGATCTCTAGAATAGTAGATCTCTGCTTCTACGGCTGTGACTTTGCAAAGTTCCTTATGAATGCAACCCCGCCTGACTCCTAAGGGAGCTATCTTGTAAGAGTTCCACCTGGCTCTTCAGCTGCTAAGTTCTCCAGCTGGGAGAGTATTCCCTAAATCCATGCTTCTCAAACTATATTGTGTCTTCAAACACCTGGGATCTCTTGTTCAAGAGTGTGAGAGGGCCTCTGAGCGTTTGCCTTTCTCAGGTGATGAGGATGGTCCTGACCACAGTTTGAGTGGCAAGACCTTACGTTTAATTAAATCTACCACCAGAACCACCGAGAACAAATCCGCATGACCTGCTGTCGTATACTGGATCAGAAAATCATGGCTTCCACCAAATCATCCATTTTTTGGCCACAAACCTTGTTTCTTTGATAGTTCCTTACCTGCCATGGTTTTTCCTTTTCTTATTATCTGAGTAACTGTCTTCTGGAAAGGCTCCAAGGAGCGTGGATAAACCCTGCAACTGTATGGCACTAACCTTGATAGGCTACAGCTCTAACTGAACAACACTGCGGCAGAGAACCACCTGGTTCAAATGAGCTCAAGACTATGCAGCCGTGTTTAGGAATGATGTGGTCTTTTGAGGGGATCTGGAGCCTAAAATAAACAAAGGCCTCCATCCTTCCCCTCTTATATGTGCCCTTCTTGCCACAATAGTGGGGAAGTGGGGTGATAAGCTAATACTTCATCTGAAGTGATAATAATTTGATGTGTTACCCTTTAAGAGAAATTGGACAAGGCAATCCTAAAAAGGTGATGTCTTAATCTATAGGCAAACTCTCTACTGGTGTGATTTGAGGCTCCATGGCAGACTGGTGGAAAAGACATGTGGCAAGGGGGTCATTTAGAGCCTATAGTGACATAGCTGCTTCTTCCACTTTCCCTGAGGCTCCCAGACACTTGAGACACACTGTACTTGGTTCTGCAGCACCTAGGGCATGAGAAACAATGTCCACGAGGTTGGTTGATTTGGAGCAACTAATTTTTTTCAAATCAACCATGGGCTGGGGAAGAGCTCATGAAGACAATTCAAGTCGTTGCTTCCAAAGCCAGGCCAACTAGGAAGGAAAGCAGCTTTTGGGTAGAAATAACTGTCTCAGTCAAGGGAAGAAATGAGGCAGCAACATTGCTCCAGGGAAAACTCTGGAACTTCCTCCAGCATGGTGAACTTGGGAGAGAATATGGTAGAAAACAAGGCAAGAGTTTCCTCAGTAATCACTTAAGGAAAGTTGAAGGTGGGGGGGTGGGGGTGGGTTCCTGAGACAGGATGTTGAAATGAAACCATTTCAGTTTCAGTTTTGGCTGAGGCTGTGAGGCAACAGACACCCCAAGGTAGAGTGAAGTGTGCAGATCTTGAAAAAAAAAAAAAAAAAGATGGTGGAAAGCCAGTTTTATACCTTTAGGTGACTACTTACACCCAGCCTGCAAAAGAAATGTAGAGGTTGAGAAACACCTTAACTAGGAGATGAATTATGGAGAGAACTGTCTAGTGTATTCCCAAGGGTTTCAATGTGGTCATGTGACTAGCTTGATATCTGTCCCTGGAGCTTGAGAGACACAATGTATTATTGTTTGATTCCATGGGAGATCCAAAAGTCTGGCTACTCCGATGGCAGCCTGCATGCCTAGAGTTTGTTTGGGCAAAGGATGTGTAGTGTTTGTCAGGGACCAGATGTGGGCCATCAGAAGAGAGATCTAAAGTAAGATCTTTGGGGCATCTGGGTGGCTCAGTCAGTTAAGCATGACTCTTGATTTCAGCTCAGGTCACGATCTCAGGGTTGTGAGATTGAGCCCCATGTGGGACTCTGTGCTGGCTGTGGAGCCTGCTTGGGATTCTCTCCCTCCCTCTTCCTCTGCCTTTCCCTTTCCCACTCCCGTCTCTCTAAAAAAAGTAAGATCATCTTAGATTGTTTCTGTGGGACTGTCCGGTGGCCCAAGGGGGCCTCTGCAGAAAGAAACTAGAGATCAACCTGCAGATTTGGGGCTGTGGAAGGAATTGTAAGTGACCAGGTAGCCAGCCAGAGAAGAATTATATTCATCCATGTCAAGGAAAGTGCAAGTGAGAGATGGTAAGATCACCAAGTGCCCATGTAAGAGCCCATAGGATGAAGAATCAGCTTTAAAAAACTGCCAGAACTTGGGAGTACGATGCCAACTCACAGCAGGATTAGTCAAGTAAAAACTCTTCTACCTCTTGCATCTCTTCCTTCCCTTACTCTGGTCATGATAGATTCGAAATCATTATTAGCTAGCTATGGGAGGAAGCAAAAACACAAGGTTAGGTGTGAGGCGGAGAGAGAAGCCAATTGACCTGAAGCAGGTCTGAACTGGGAATGAGGAGTAACTATATCTTTGTGTGAAATATAAAGTTTGGTTATTACACTGACCTAGATATAGTAATTATTGACTAGAGAATGTTTTGTTACCTGAAAGGAACAAGAAAAGTCACAAGATTTGTCCAAAATTTCATCCATGGATAGGAATGAAGTGGTCCCACAGGATATATTTAAAGAAGAATGAAAGACATGAATTATGTGGCTTTATGAATATATCCTATGGGTCATTGCTTGTTCAATGTAACAGTGATTCAATGGATTGCACAGTGAAATCAGACCATTCTGCTATTCTCATTGCAAGATTCACTAGAAAATACAGTAGCTTTAGGATATGTTCCTGAGTCAGCTAAGACTTACAAGAGAGGCCAGATTCATACTGTCAGAACTAGAAGGAACACTGTGCGCAAGCAACCCCAGCACCTTATTAGGAAACGGAGGCCCAGAGAGAAGAAAAGATTTTCCCAAGCTTGCACATATAGAGATATCAAACAAACAAACAAAATAAAGCAAAAACAAAAACCACGAATGTATATAGTATCGGCTCACATAGACTATATTTAATTAGCTAGCTTTTATTGCAAAGGCCAAATTTCTTCCTGTTTCCCAGATCTCAGAGAGATTAATGTAAAATTGTAAATGGGGTTCTTGGCAGTATCTAAGAAAAAATATCTATGCTAAGAATCTAGATTTATCCTTCCCTTCCTTTTAAGATCAAAATATAACCACTCTTATTATAAGCATCTTTTTGTTGAAGGCTCTAAGCCTATCTGTGAGCACATACCTGCAAATGTATTCATTTTTCATTATGTGTAGTGGTCACTCAATACCTCAAAAACTTTTCCAAACTCATGTATTTGTCTTATCACAACACAAGGTCTCACATGGTGCTTGGAACAGAAGAGTGTTCAGCAAATGTTTGTAGAATGACATAATGACAAGATTCCAGTTTCACTGTCTATGTGTTCTTTATATATCAACAATACTGCTTCCAGAGAAAGAAAAAAGGCAACATTTCTGCTCATTCTTGGGAACCTGGAATCCAGAGCCTAGAGTCATGTGCAACTTTTTACAAACCCATAACTCAGGGATGCTAAGTGGAGGTATCTAGCCCCTTGAGCACTCAACGTGTGGCCCCTATGTGCCCTTACTGACCTTCCCATCAGCTTCCCCATGGTGAGCTACTCTGCAACAAAAGGCACTCAGTCCCTGGGTCACTTTCCATCTTGTCATGAGAGGGAAACACTAACTTTTACTAAAAACATATTTGATTCATGGCCTGGTCCAATCCCTGCAGCAATAGGCACTCTATCAATTAACATGGTTGGGTATCTAAGGCCCACAGGCAAGACCCGAATAATCTATTTCTTAGCCCTAGTTTCTTCTGGATTTCTTAGTTCCTTAGTGTCGTAGTCTTTCCCTGACTCAACAATAATGGATAAGTGCCCAAGAGTCTAAATTCGAGGAGAGTGATGAAAATAATTCATTATATGTAATGTGGTCTCATTATCTAAATTCTAGCAACATTAGCCTAAAATCTATAATGTCAGCTCTCAGTAGCTGGAGCAATCTCTTCCCACTGCAGCCTGGGCGAGGACGATCTAGGTACCCTCGGTCCTGGCCGTGCCTGAGCTCTCCCCGGGGGGATGGGGGGGGGTCGGAGTGGGCAGTGAGGCAGCCTGGGAGCCTCCAACAGGAGAACTCTCAAGAGCTCCCAGGAAGGCAGGGACATCTGAAACCACTTCAGGCACTGGGAAGACAAACAGACAAAGCCTACCTGACTCAATTCTGCCTTCCTTCTTCTCCTGGGCTTCCTCAGAGCCACTGGAGCCCCTGGGGAAGGGCTGGTGGCTGAAGAGGTCATCACACAGGAGGCTTCGGCACAGCTTGGCGAGGAAGCGAAGGACATACCCGACGCTGTTCACCACAGGCAGGCTCCGCAGGTGCTGTTTCCCATCGAAGGATGCTGACACTGGAAAGCCACAGAGACAGCCAATCAGAGTAGGGCACAAGAAAGCCACAGGTCCATGGGAGGAGGTTTTGTTTGTGTTGTTGTGCTTTGTTTTTAACTAAGCTTTATTTGGATTTCATTGTTTCTTTCTTCACTCAGTGCCCTGTTTGTGTTCCAGGATCTCATCCAGGAACCCACCCCGGGTTTAGTTGTCATGTCTCTTTAGTCTCCTCTGGTTTGGGACTGGTTCCCAGTCTTTCCTTGTTTCGAATAACCTTGACAGTTTTGAAGAGTACCGGTCAGGTATTTTGGAAAATGTCCCTCAGTTGGGGTTTGTCTGATGTTTTTCTCATGATCTGATTGGGCTTAAGGTTTTGGGGGAAGAAGGGAAGTGCCCCTCTCATCACATCAGATCAGAGGTACATGATATCCATATGACATCCCTAGGATGTCAGCCTTCATCACCTGGTGAGATGGGGTTTGCTGTATTTCTCCACTGTACTCTCCATATTCCATTCCTTGGAAACAAGTCAAAAGGTCATGCCCGCATTCAAGGGTGGTGGAGGGATTGAGCTGTACCTCCTGAGGAGGGGAAAGTCTTTTTATCGTTTGGAATTCTTCTATAAGAAAGGACTGTCCATTCTCCTCCATTCGTTCATTCGATTATTTATTAATATCAGCATAGACACAATATATTTATTTTGTACTGTGGGTTATCCAATACTATGTTATTTATTTTGTTGCTCAAATTGTTCCATCTTTTGTCTTTGGGACTTTCAGTGTCCTGCGTCCCTATGACATGCCCCAATTTTTTTTTTTTTATCAACTTTTTGGTTACTGAAACTTCAATATGTTTCAGATTCATCTTGAATTTCCCTGCCCCTGCCCTATAATTAGCCATTTCTCCAACGGGTCTGGTTCCTTGTTACTTAAGAGTGGTATCTAGAAACCAAGAGTTAGATATGCTCATTGTTTCTGGGGTGTCAGAAACTCTGGGGTCTTTTCAGTGAGAGAGCTAAGAAATATATGCATGTATACAATCCTATTATGATTATGTGTCTGTATGTCTATATATATATTTAGAGAGAGAGAGATGGGTAGAGCAAGGTCAATCAAGAGATTGATAGGTAGGTCTAGATCCAGATAAATATATCCAAGTAAACCTGAGCTCATGCTGAGGTCTCTAGCTCTAATCCAGCATCACAGAATTCAGAGTCTTTCTACTTTTCTGGGGAGGAGTCTTCAAAAAGAATAATAATCTCTCCATGGTGATTCTAGATGAAATTCGGTATCTACAGGGTTACCGGAATTTAGAAGAAATATGTTAACTTTATGATCCTTTCTGTAATTATCCTTGAGGCCTGGCCTCTCTCACCCCGTGAAGCTTGCATACCAGCTCCACTGTGAGGAACGCAGAAGCAGACCCTAAGAGGACACTTTGCTCCCAGCTCATTGTTGACACCTAGAGGGCATCCCTGTTTTTCACATTTTATCTCCCAAAGGCAGGAGCGCAGCAGGGCCTAGGGCAGGGCAACGCCAGAACTAGTTCTGATTTTAGAACTAAACGAAACAACACATTTTAATTAGGAAATCAAAAGAATTCATTTGTGTGTGTGTGTATAGCTCTTTATAGCTTGACAAGAGCTTTCATATCCAACACCTCATTCAGGCCCCCTGACTATCTTGTGAGGACAGTAGACAAGAGGTTATTACCCCATGTTACAGATAGAGAATTGAGAAGAGGGCATAGAGTGTTTTTTCCAGCTCATGTGTGCCTCTAAGTGGCACTTGCCTGTCATGTTAATACTCTGGGTGACTCTGTTTGGGAGAGCCAGCAAAGAGCTGCCCACGTGCTCACCTAAGGGGTTTATCCTAGCCGGCCAGACACTCTGGAAATTCCCGCTTAGTGTGAGCATTGCTGTTGGCCTCCAATATTTTAGAAGACCAAGCATGATGGAAACTGAACCCATAGAAGGAGAGTCTGGGTCATCGGGTCTGTTCCACAGATCAGTGTGCATACGTTCCCAGAAGTGCTTGGAAGGGCCACCTGCTAGAAGCATACGTGGCATTTGTGACACCATGAGGTCGACCCATCTGGGATAGTGTGGCTCGGGCAGAGCATGAGGCTTATGGGGTACTGCCATTCTGCTCCTTTAGCTTTTGGGATGGCCCTGGGCCTGCCCATGCAGTCTGGTTCCTTTAGCCCACTATGCCACCACTGACGTGACCATTTCCTGTGTCATACCATGGGAACGTTGGGAAAGCAGTGCCCTAAGGATTAGGTTCTAAGTACAGAGTGGAAGAGTCTAACTATTTTTCCTTGAGTCCCTCCCTGAGCCATCTTGGGGCTATCAAAGCCTCTCTGAGCTTCCATACCACCACTGGTAATGTGAAAGGCCACCTTGCCACTTTGCGACCTCAAGGAGGCAGCATGAGGGGTCCCCCGGTGCTACTGCATTCTCCAAGACACTGAGACCACGTGCTCAGCCCTGGACTCCCTCAGCCAAGGGAAAGTTGGCAGCAGAGTTCCGCCCAGGCCTGTGTTGGCGCCAGGCACTGCAGTGCCAAGGCCCCTGAGGCCACAGGAAGGCTGAGCAGGAGAGCAGGGAAGATGGGGTTGGCTCTCCCGGCTTAGGGAGAGGAGCCACAAAGAGCTCAGTTAGATGGGATTTGCTCAAAAGTGTGGGCACATGGTACAGGAGCAGCTTTCTCTTAGCACTAGGTCTGTGTCTTGATCCCTGCTACTCAGCAAGGAAAAGAACAAGACCTTCAACCTCAGAGGGCAGCCCAGGTTTGAGAACCTAGCTCTCAGACAAAAATCCGGAGAATGGCCAGCGGGCTCTCAGAAGGCTGACAAGACCCTCCTCCTGCCTCTCCTGGTGCAGTACTTTTTCCTCCTATCTCTGCTTCTGCTACAGTTTCTTGAAAGTCACACTGGGTCAGACACATGCACCTGAACATTGCCAAGTTCTATTTTAATCAGTTACCAGCAAGTCAGACCCAGCTTCCTGCTCAGAGGGAGCTCCAGAAGGTGGGCGGAACCAATCATAGCTGGGAAAGCTGTGTTGGACAACCTCCCTGCCCTCAATCCCTGGAGATCTAGGGTTAAATAAAATGCCCAGAGACATTAGAGGTGCCCCTCCCCACCTTCTCTTAGCTGGCAGCGTCATCTGCACCACCCCCATTGCTGGGGAGTCTTCTCCCTATGCCCTGGTGATATGGAGGCCATGCCCTTGATGCTGGGCCAAAGAAGACACAGTTTGTCCCCTTGGAAGCAAGACATTTTGCAAAGACCTGGTGTTCTAGGGCTTAATGGCAGGTGGTGACAACAGTTGTGTAGAGAGCCTCAGGTAGGGTGAAAAGAGCCTCTGCACGCAGACGTTTGAAGGGGGCAGAGCTCCCAACTCTGCCTCTCACCTGGGGTGACACTGTCCCTCCCACTGGCAGCTGCTGAGGTGGGGCTGAAACTGGAGGGCAGTGGTGACAATGGGAGAAGGAAATGACCCTGAAGCATCTTTAACAAACAAACAAACAAACAAAACCTCGCCCTTGAGGGGTGCTTGGGACCATGAGCTTCCCCACTGCCCTGCATGGTGATACATGCCATGAAGAAAGAATGAGGCAGAGTAAAGGAGAACAGAGAGTGACAAGGGCTGATACTTTAGACAGAGTGGTCAGAACAGGGCTCTTAGATAAGGTGCCATTAGAGTAGAAACCTGAAGAAAGCCCAGGAGCAAGTCACATGTGGATAGCCGTGGATAGCTGGGGGACGAGCATTCCAGACAGAACAGCAGGGACAAACACCCTGAGGCAGGAGTGTGGTTGGAGGTGGCGAAGGGAACAGCAAGGAGGCCGCCGTAGCTGCAGTAGAGTGGGGACTCAAGAGAAGTGACCAGGAGATCAAAGAGGTAGTCGCGGCCGGGTCACCTAGGGCCTCTGGGTCCATGTAAGGACGTGGGCTTTCTCTTGCTGTGACATGAGAACCACTGAAGGTGTAGGGCAGAGGCGGGCCACGATCTGACTTTGACTTTTAAACAACCAGAGTGGCTGCTGTGAGTGGTGAAATGTGACTGGATTCTGGATATATTTTGAAGTTAGAGCAATAGGATTTACTGACGAGCTGGAAGTAGGGGGTAGTGAAAGAGGATTCAGATGTTCAGTCTTCTTGTCCAGGTCCAGAAGCATCTTCTCTTCAAGTCCAGCGCACAAGCTCATTTAAGGCCCCCGGAGCCCAGCAGATGGAAGACAGACCCTGACTACAACCACTGTCCCCCAAGCCTGATTATGGCTTCTTCCCTTTTCAGAGAGACACCCACGCCCTCCTCATACAACTTGCCCCAGGGTCTTACCTGATACCATCTCACCACCATAGCCCTGTTTGACGAGGGAGAAGACCAGCTTCTGCTGGTGGGCACAGTCGATGCATGCTTGCACGGCCTGCTGCAAGACCGCTGATGGCCTCTCAGGCCCAAAGTGCTCTGGGAGCTGCTGCAGCTTCCTCCTCTCCAAGTACGGCCCTGCATTGGCTTGCTTGTTGATATAGAGGCAGACTGTGGAAACAGAGACCCACAAAGCCCTCAGCAACGGTTGCATCAGGCTGGAGGGCTGTTCCTGTGTGCATGGGGGATGCCCTCACCTTGGGAAAGCTGGAAAAAACAAAGGTGGGACTCATTCTTCCCAACTTGAGATGTACAAGAGGCAAAAGAGCCCATCACCCCCAACTTCCGGGGCTCGCTCTCAAGAGAACCTCTTGGTTAGAAACAGATAGGCAGGTGGGTCCCCTCCAATGTACTCAAATTGGAATTGCTGACAATTATGGAGGTCCATGTGGACCTTGTGTATAAATGTATTTCCATACTGGGCACGTACACATACAAAATCTTCCTTCCCCCTCCAAAGGAGCTATTAAGCTACACATAATGTTTGCCAATTTTTGTTGTTGTTGTTAACTTTCAGTGAATAAAAAAATTCAAGGGTGCATGGGTGGCTTGGTTGTTAGGCATCTGCCTTTGGCTCGGGTCATGGTCCCGGGGTCCTGGGATTGAGCCCCGTATTGGGCTCCCTGCTAGGCAGGAGGCCTGCTTCTCCCTCTTCCACTCCCCCTGCTGGTGTTCCCTCTCTCTGTGTCTCTCTCTGTCAAATAAATAAATAAAATCTTAAAAAAATTCAAATGATGCTGATTACTCCAAAGACTATATACTCAGTGAAGTTCTAAAGAGAGTGCTCTTTTTTTTTTAAAGATTTTATTTATTTATTTGACAGAGAGAGAGAGATTACAAGTAGGCAGAGAGGCAGGTAGAGAGAGAGGAGGAAGCAGGCTCCCCACTGAGCAGAGAGCCTGATGTGGGGCTCGATTCCAGGACCCTGAGATCATGACCTGAGCCGAAGGCAGAGGCTTTAACCCACTGAGCCACCCAGGTGCCCCTAAAGAGAGTGCTATTTATAATCTCAGAGTATCTCAGAGATATTAAATACTCAGCTGCCCATTTAGGGGAGCCCAACCAATGGTCCCTGCAATTTAAAGTCATATACCCCATCAGTATATTTGAGCACATGACCCAAAATGTGTTTATTTATTCGTAGGATATATACATTCTTGACTGTTTTAATATATTGCATACATTTTAAAACATAACCAAGAAATAGAATTTTAAAGGATGAGATAAAAATAAATATTAATGGTAGGTGTCACATTTCTTCCCTAAGGCAATGACTCCTCTTCTATCCCACCCACCCCCCATCCCAGGTTATGAGGATCTCACCTTGGGGGTCCCTAGGACAAAGGAGTGTTCAAAAGGGACTTGAACAAGAGACCAGTAGGATATGGAAAGAATTAAACAGTAACAACAAAGGTAAAGAAAGTTTTTTTTGAGCACCTATTCTATTTCAGGCACTTTGTATATTTTATCTTGTTTGCTTCTCAAGACAAGCCTGAGAGTGGGGTATGATTACTTCCTTCACTAATGAATAAACTAATGAAGAAATGAGCCTTAATGGTTGGATGGCTGCTCTAAAGTCTAAAGTGTAATTAGGGGTGAAACAAGGATTTGGACTCAAGACTTTCTGATGTCAAAGCCTGTGCTCTTTCCACTCCACTAGGCTACCGTCTTTGTACTCATCCCAGATGATGAAGGAAATCTAATCAATAAGGGATATTAAAGCCTGGAACTATGCTAGGTCTGCCCTACAGATTCTCAGGGTCCCTGGCTTCACAGAGCTGGGGGCCCTGCTGGGAAGGGGGAGCTACTCAGAGCACTCCAGGAAGCCATGCAGGACTGTCACTTCAAGACACACTGGGGAAGTGTTAAGAAAGCCCATCATGGGGACCCTGGCAGGAAAGTCAGTGAAGGCCTTCTGGAGCAAGGTATGCCTGAACTGAGATGGGAGGGATGAGAAGGATGGCCAGAGAGGAGATCATTCCAGATAGAGAGAAGGCAATATGCTGAAATCCTATGGGGGGCTCTAGGGACTGAGAGGAGAGCAACAAACCGCAGGGTTCTGTTGACCACATAAACAAGTTTGGTTTTTACCTAAGAGCACTCAGAGGGAAACTGAAGGGATTCAAGTGGGTTGGGAGTTGGGTGGCTTGTGATGAGGCAGACAGTGTGTGTGTGTGTGTGTGATTGAGAAAGAGAGATGCTATCCTACTGCTGGTACTCTTATGATAGTCATGTTGGTGGACACTCCATAAGAAAGATTCGACTAAATTCTACTATGACTGGATTGGAGACACCAGGTGGGACTAAGACACTAGGTGGGACTAAGAGAGGTTAGGGTCCTCAGGAGATCTGGAATCACAAACACAGGGTTGGAAACTCTTCAAGGTAAATAGGCTCACTCTTGGTGCAAAGTAAACGTGGCTCTGAAAAGAACATACTGGGCCACCAAACCACGCTTTCTAGTCCCACCCCAAGGCAACCAGCTGAACCTGAGATGCACTGAAAACCAAGTTTCAAGTAATCCTATCTGTGAGACACTTAAGCTAATGTTCTCAGTGGCAACTCTCCAGTTCACAAAGCAGCTGTTGATGGCAGGCTGGCCATCACAGCCTTAGAAGTCATTCAGCTGACCTACCTGTGAGAGCCTGTGGAGCTGCCAAGCTGGGTATGGTGGCTGCATCCTGAGGGATGGAACTGAGGTCAGGCTCCGGTGTGCTTCGCGGAGGTGAGAGGGCTAAAGGAGTCATAAGAACCCGAGACTTGAGCTGCAAGACAGAGCCCATTTGGTCAAGGAAAATCTGGAAATGCACTCTACACTTGCCCCCAATTTTTCCTGGACATTGGGTTAACCATCGCTACTCTACAATGTTTCCACTCCTTTCTATTGTACAGCTAAGGGGCTGAACTTCAGATTCAATTTCATGATCAAGATTCGTGGTTAGGGTCAAATTCAGAGATCAGCTCTGCACCCTACCCTTACAGTGGAGCCACCCAGGAAATGACTAGTGTCAGGCAGTGAATGTGGGAATACAAGAGGTATGAACAGTTGAAGCCTGTGAGCTGTCTGAGTGCAGAATTTAGTGGAGGGGACAGTACCCAGGCTGCGAATCCTTAGAATCCTGTGGACAGGGCTTTCCCAACAGCTACCCAGGGACAGATTTGGAAGCTCTCCTCACTCTCTGCTGAGCTTTCAGCTCACAAAGATCACTGGATCCTGCTGGAAAAGAGAGCAGAAACCCATTCCCCTAAGGGGCTGCCATATTGCTCAGTGTTTATTTCCTACAGCAGAAACTGTCAAGGGCAGCCTGAGTGTGGACATGAGTGTATTCCCTGGTGGTGAGAAGCAGCTGCCTTGAAGGACTTGTTTGAAATAAAAAAAAATGAGGAGCTGAAATTTGCTGATATGGAATAAAATGGAGATGACTGGTCAGTTGATTATGTCAATGCCAACAAGTCACTCTCCGTAGCAGGATTTGACAGAAAGTTGTCTAATCCTTGTTCTCCACCAAAAAATAATGAATAATTCAGTCACTTCACCTAGTCACCATTAACCTGTGTCTGTTCTCTACTCCAGACCAATTAAATCATTCTCTGGGAGTGGGACCAAGGAATCAGGAGTTTTAAAAGGTACTCAGATGATTCTAGTATATAGTTAAGGTTGAAGCCACTGCTCCACTGTTTTTCAAATTTAATCACCCACCTGGAGGATCCTATTAAAATATCAATTCTGATTCAGGAAATCTGGGGTGGGGCCCGAGATTCTGCATTTCTAACAAGCTCCTTGGCAGTGCTGATGCTGCTAGTTCGTGGACCACATTTTGAGTAGCAAGGGTGTGCATTCTGTTATTAATATATTTGCAGACCCCACCCATATATGCAGCCCCACCCCCCATATTGAATCATCAATATGGAGTTGATAGTTAAGGCCATGATAATGGGTGAGCTCATCAGAGAATAACAGAAGGAGTATAGATGGAGAAGAGAAAAATTCAAGCATGGAACCCTGCAAGACTCCAACATGTAGAGTCTTGGAGAGACCAGAAGGAACCAGCAAAAGAAACTAGGAAAGACATCCAGTGGGGTAGAAAGAAAACTGGGAGAGTGTGGCCTTGTGGGAGTCAAACAGAGAAAGTGTTTCAAAGAGAGAGTGGTCAGCCATGACAAAAGCTCTTATCACAAGGAAGACTAGAAGTGGCCATTAGATGTAGCAACTTCTCAGCATAGAGGGGGTAGTGCAGTGGGTGGGATGAGAACCTGATTGGAATTAGCTCAAGGAATAATGGGAGGGGAAGCATTGTGATCAGGAGTTAAAGTCAACTCTTTCAAGGAGGTTTGTCTGAAAGGGGAGCCAAAAATTAGCCATAGCAAGAAGGAAAAGTCAGATCAAGTAATTTTTGCCCCACAGTGAGATATCACCTCACACCCATTAGGACAACTACTATCAAATACAAATAAAAAAATAATAAGTGCTGGCGAGGAAGTGGTGAAATCGGGACCCTTGTGTACTTTGGCAGGAATGTAAAAAGGTACAGTATAGCAGTTCCTCAAGAAATTTAAAATAGAATTACCCAGCAATTCCACTTTCAGGTCTATATCCAAAAGAATCGAAAGCAGGATCTCCAAGAGGTATTTGTCCACTCATGATCATAGCAACACTGTTCACAATAGTCCACAAGGAAGCAACTACCAATGTCCACTGACAGGTGAATGGGTAAACATAAGGTGATATATACACACAAGGGAATATTACTCAGCCTTGAAGAGGAAGGGAATTCTGGCTCATGTTACAGCATGGAGGAGTCTTGAACATATTTGCTAACTGAAATAAGCCAGTCACAAAAAGACAAATATTGCATGATTCCACTAATTTAAGGTACCTAGAAGAGTCAAGTTTATTGAAACAGAAAGTAGAATAGTGTTCTCCAGGTGCTGGAGGGAGGAAGGAATGGGGAGTTGTTTAATGGGGACAGAGTTTCTGTTTTGCAAGGTAAAGTTCTGGAGATGGAATCCACAACAATGTGAATATACTTACCACTGAGCTGTACACTTAGAAATGGGTATGATGACACATTTTATACCACATATTACAATTAAAACATTTTAAAAAGTCTTTTAATGTACATATTTTTTTGAGATGAGAGAGACATACCTTAATGCTGAGGGAAATAATCCAGCAGAGAGGGAAAGAAGGATGATTCAAGGGAGTGCTTGGAGAGCTGGTGGCATCAGGGCTTTAGTAGGTGAGAGGGGATGAATTTAGTGAATGGAGGCGGGTAGGTGGGAGGGCTGTGTCAAGGCCACAGAGAGAAACAAGGACCTTTCATCTATTTTATTGCAAAGCAGAGTATAATGGCCCAGATCTGGTGTGAAGGAGTGGATGTGGAGATGGGAACTTACAAAAGGTCTCTTCTGATGGCTTCTAATTTCTCTGTGATGCCGGAAGCCTGAGTGTGAGAATGGAAGAGGGCGTGTTCATGCGCTGGGGGGCAGGGGGAATAGGGTGTGGCTGCTGAGCGACATTGAGGGCACAGTGGGATGCGTGGAAATGAATTTAAATTCATTGAAATGAATTTAAAATGAGATCAGTCAAAAGCGAGCACCCTGGTTGCTCAGGGCTGTCTGGGTGTGGAATCTGAGGCTCTGGCAAGAGACCCAATGTTAGTCAGAATCTACAGTTAACAGAGATATCATCTTATTCTGTATTTAGCATTTGAAAAATTAAAGGGCCCACCATGTAGCTATGCTCTGCTAAATACTATAAAAATAACCTCAAAGATACTTCAGTGGTGGGAAGGAGGGGACCAGAAACCTGCTGTGACTCAGTCACCATGACTTTGGCACCGATCCTTCACCTGCCGAGTGTGACAAGGGCTACAGCTACCCTGCCTGTTCTCCCAGATCGTGAACCACGGGTCCCTCCGACAGCCCTTCTAGGAATGATATGCTGCCCTGCATGGCTTGTGATGGAGAGGCTGGTGGTGGCAGTCCCCAAGGACCATGGGCAGTGGGCTCTAGAAGGACCTTGGCTGAATACTCCATTACAGGTTTAACACCTTCCAACCAACATACAGATAATGATCCTGGTGGGGAATGATGCTGGTGGGGAAAAAGCAAGTCATCATTGTTCCCTCTGTGGTCTTTAAGTAAATTGCACAAAGATCCTCGTGACTCTTCCCTAGAAGGATGGCGATGTGACAATGGTGATGATGGTGAGGATAGTGATGGTGGAGAGTTTCCTGTTCATATAAGCGTTGTAACAACCCTAAGCTCTAACATTTGCTCGCTACTTTAATATTTATTAGAAAAGGATCTGTTTGTCGAACCCACCTCTGAGGAAGTTATACAAATAGAGTTGGCTGTTACCTCTGCCCATCATTTCTGCTCAGATAAAGAACTGAAGGAATTAGAATAAGTCAGCGGGTTGCTGGGCAAACCATCAGCATTTATCCAACCCCTCAAATGACTGCTGGGACTTTTGAAAAAAGAAGGAATCTCACGCACCTGTGGGTAGTACACGACTTTTAAAAAATTCTTCTTGGTAAGAGAATAGACCATCAAGAGGCACACCTTTGACCTAGCATTTCTATCACTATCACTATCAATTCTATCACTACCTAATATAAAGGAAAAAAAACCTGGCCTAGGAAAGGGAGTCATATCCGATTTTAGAGGGCTTCTAACATAGAAATGAGCCCAGTTGCAAGGAATGTCCTTTGGTGTGATGTGGGGCCCCTCTGTCAGTGTGTCATGTGTGGAAAGGAGCTCCCCGTATGCCCCAACATAAAGGGATGCTATTCTCTGGCAGGGCATTTTCCTTTGCCATTGTTGGGTTTTTGTGGGTTTTTTAAAAACTGTTTTCTTGTTGCATTTTGTTTTTTAAATGGACAAAATAAAACAGATGGGTCTTATCTTGATATCTAATACCATTCTTCAATAAAAGGAATAAGGGCTCCTTGGAGAAATGGCTGATTCAGGACAAGGGCAGGAAATTTACAAGATGAGCCTGGGACATCTTGCCACAGAAAGTAAGAGAGAACTAAACACACACATACACAATGATGAGGGTAGGTCATAGGAACTCAGGAGTCAATTGAAAGAGCTTCCAATGTCCAAATCTGGAACAATATGAGCAACAAATAATGAATAATGGATTCTGATTCAAAGTATACAATAAATATCCGTGACTCCATACTGACATAAGTGGATGATTGATTACGTAAATACATGGAGGAGAACAGACAAACCTCTTATGCATAAATATTCCAAATAGTTTATTGTGGATCGTAACTTCCCAGTCCTTAAGTGTGAGCTCCACATAGTGACTTCCTTCAAAAAAGGACAGGATGGAAATGTGGAGAAAGTGACTTTATAATGGAGAAATTACCACCTCAGGCAGGTGAGCAAGGTCTCCACCCACAGTGATAATCCACATTGATAGTATACACCCTTGACATGGCATGATAGGAATGACACCTTACCTCTGGAATCTTCTTCCCAAAACACATAACCACAGTCTAATCATTAGAAAAACATCAGACAAACCCAAGTTATAAACATTTTACAAAACACTTGACCCATACCCCTCTAAACTGCCAATGTCATCAAAAACAAGGGAACTCTGAGAAACTTTCACAGCCCAGAGGAGCCTAAGGAGACAAGATGACTAAATGTTAATATGATATCCTGGCTAGATCCTGGAACAGAACAGGGAACAACTAATGAATCTGAATAAAATATGGACATGATTATTGGTTATTGGTTCACTAGTTGAGACAAATGTATCATAGTAATAAAAAATGTTAACCATAGAGGAAAGTAGGCAGGGCGTATATGAGAATTCTCTGTTTTATCTTTGCAACTTTCCTGTAAATCTAAGCCTATTCTAAAATATAGTTTATTTTTAAAGTATTAAAAACAGGATCTGGTAGAATAAACTCGGTAAAATGGAAGGGAAGAAGGGAGGTGAAGCTTCTTTCTTGGAAGCATAAGACTGGAGAGAGATTAGGTGCCTGAGACGCCTTGCTCTGACATATACTGGAGCTAATCCTTGGCTTTCAAAACCAACAGCCCTGTACAGATGCTGGCAAAGTTGGCACCTTCACCTGAAATTCAAAACCTCAGTCAAAAGGTTGTGGTGACCCTTCAACCAGGGTGTGGCCGCCGGCAGCTGCCCGAGGGGCTGTGCTTTGCTGGGAGAGAGTATCATGGTGGGTGAAGCAGAAGTGTAGGGAGCCGGCCCCTGCCAGCTGGCATCTCCACCAAAGGGGGTTGGGGAATGGGGGAGCAGCTCATCTTTCTTTTCCATTTACAGATCCAAAATAAGGGCCTGGAGAGTTTCTCGCTCCAGCTGTCTTTTGGGGAAGACCTTCTTTAAGACATTTGCTAGAGAACCACTGGAAAGAGTTGGAGAAGGGGAGGGTCTGTTTGCAAACTGAGAAGTGTGGCCAGAGGCCACTAATGGAGAAGGCATTAGTTGCTGTAAAAATTGAAGTATTTTTCTAGAAATTTTCAAGTGTGGCAAGAACAGAAATACTAACTACACACTAACAGCAAGAGGTTCATAATCTGAGGACAGAGAATGTGATTGAGGGAGTATGATGTGTAGAGACGACCTACACATCAGCAAAGATGAAGCAACAAAGCAAAATTTAAAAATAAGTTCGGGGTGGCAGTGGGCACATATGTTAGAACACTAGCTTTTAGATCTGGGCTCAAAGTACAGTTCAGCCACTCAGAGTGAGGAACTCTTATAATTTAGGATTTTGGAGCCTGCCTTTCTTTACCCATGTGAGGAAAATAATATCCCCTCACATGGATGTGGCAAGACTTAAATGCCTTGCTCTGACATATACTGGAGCTAATCCTTGGCTTTCAAAACCAACAGCCCTGTACAGATGCTGGCAAAGTTGGCACCTTCACCTGAAATTCAAAACCTCAGTCAAAAGGTTGTGGTGACCCTTCAACCAGGGTGTGGCCGCCGGCAGCTGCCCGAGGGGCTGTGCTTTGCTGGGAGAGAGTATCATGGTGGGTGAAGCAGAAGTGTAGGGAGCCGGCCCCTGCCAGCTGGCATCTCCACCAAAGGGGGTTGGGGAATGGGGGAGCAGCTCATCTTTCTTTTCCATTTACAGATCCAAAATAAGGGCCTGGAGAGTTTCTCGCTCCAGCTGTCTTTTGGGGAAGACCTTCTTTAAGACATTTGCTAGAGAACCACTGGAAAGAGTTGGAGAAGGGGAGGGTCTGTTTGCAAACTGAGAAGTGTGGCCAGAGGCCACTAATGGAGAAGGCATTAGTTGCTGTAAAAATTGAAGTATTTTTCTAGAAATTTTCAAGTGTGGCAAGAACAGAAATACTAACTACACACTAACAGCAAGAGGTTCATAATCTGAGGACAGAGAATGTGATTGAGGGAGTATGATGTGTAGAGACGACCTACACATCAGCAAAGATGAAGCAACAAAGCAAAATTTAAAAATAAGTTCGGGGTGGCAGTGGGCACATATGTTAGAACACTAGCTTTTAGATCTGGGCTCAAAGTACAGTTCAGCCACTCAGAGTGAGGAACTCTTATAATTTAGGATTTTGGAGCCTGCCTTTCTTTACCCATGTGAGGAAAATAATATCCCCTCACATGGATGTGGCAAGACTTAAATGCCTTGCTCTGACATATACTGGAGCTAATCCTTGGCTTTCAAAACCAACAGCCCTGTACAGATGCTGGCAAAGTTGGCACCTTCACCTGAAATTCAAAACCTCAGTCAAAAGGTTGTGGTGACCCTTCAACCAGGGTGTGGCCGCCGGTATAGGGCTAGTGCAAAGTGAGGACTCAATAAATGTTCATTATCACTATTGCTGACAGTATAGGGGGAGGGCATGATGAGAAGCAGAGCACCCGTATTTCCTCCCCCAGGAGATAGCCACTGAGAACTGGTATGACTTAAGTCATACCAGTCATACATCGCGGATGCCCGGCAGGGGAGGGGCTGGAACACAGGGCTCAGAGACAGGGCTGGGGTTTGAATCCTGGGTCTGCCACCAGCTCACATGGGACTCTGAACAGCTCATTCAGTGCTTCAGGGCTTCATCTTCCAAAGCCATGAGATTGGGTAGACTGTTGGTTTCTAAATTCTCTTCCAATCCATTATACGTATATACCCTGCATTAGACTACTTCCGAAAACATGAAAGCATTTGAGACAAAACCAGTGTCAGTGCCATATTTTGAATGTCGATTAGAAGAAATGTGCCATCCTGAATTTCTTTGGAATTCTATTTCTGGAAATATAGAACACTAGGTTCTTTGGATCAACTGAAAACAGCCACAAACACGGATAAAATGTAAGATTAATGGAAGTATAGAGAAGCTGACGATACATAAAGAATTATCAGGCCAGGGGTGCCCGATGGTTCTGCCAGTTAAGTCTCCGACTCTTGATTTCAGCTCAGGTCATGATCTTGGGGTTGTGAAATCGAGCCCTGCATCAGGATCCACGCTTAGTGGGGTGTCTGCTTGTCCTTCTCCCTCTGCTCCTTCCCTCTCTCTCAAATAAATAAATAAAATCTTAAAAAAAATTTTCACACCAAAATAATTACCAAAATATAAGTGAAATATAGACCTTGGAAATTGGTATGGAGGTCAGGGCTCATCCAAAGGGCTGTAACCTCAGGAAGGGAGAGCCAGTTGTAAACTTGTCCCACCCGACCCCCACCCACATCTGACAATAAGGAAAGCTGCCCTAATGTTAGGGTAGGAGAGAGTACAGATCTCTGAAAAGATACTGCCACAAGGGCGCCTGGGTGGCTCAGTGGGTTAAAGCCTCTGCTTTCGGCTCAGGTCATGATCTCAGCGTCCTGGGATCGAGGCCCGCATCGGGCTCTCTGCTCAGCAGGGAGCCTGCTTCCTCCTCTCCTTGTCTCTCTGCCTGCCTCTCTGCCTACTTGTAATCTCTCTCTCTGTGTCAAATAAATAAATAAAATCTTTAAAAAAAAA
>LNAC01000039.1:2798293-2816575 GCA_002007465.1 Ailurus styani
AAAAAAAAAAAAAAGATACTGCCACAAGCCAGAGAGTAATACAATAGAAAACAGAGTGCTTAACTTTCAAGGATTAGAAAAAAATTAAATACTAAAAAAAAAAAAATCCAAAAGAAGGCAGAAGAGATGGGTAAAATGAGTAGCATGAGTGGGACAACGGAATACACAAAATAAGATACGTATTTAAACCCAAATTTATCAGTAATTTCTTTTAGTCCATAAGTGGACTAAATGCCTAGCTAAAAGACAAAGATTATTATTATACTGGACATTAGGGGTTGAAATGTGTCCCCCAAAATGATGCTGAAGCCCTAACTCCCAGGACCTGTGAATGTGATCTTATTTGGAAATTGGATCTTTGCTGATAATCAAGTTAAAAGGAGGTCATTAGGATGGGCCCTAATCCAATATGACTATGTCCTTATAAAAGGAGAAATTTGGACAGAGACAGACAAGTATAGAGGGAAGACAATATAAAGACAGAGGAAGGACACCATCGATAAGCCAAGGCATAGGCCTTGATCTTGGATATCTAGCCTCCAGAACTGTGAGACAACAAATTTCTGTTGTCTAAGCCACCCAGTTTCTTGCTCCTTGTTATAGCAGCCCTAGGAACCTAATATGCATATATTTTTTAAAAATCATGTTCGCCCTCCCTTCCTTCCTCTCCCCACACTTATTTGAGGATAGTTTTGTTCATGTCCTTGCCATAGCTTTTCTTGGGGGCACATTCCTCCTTTAGACTCACATTCTTCCTCCACACAAAACTCCCTCCAGGTTCTTAGGAGATGCTGTGGGGAGCAAAGTTAGGGTAAACTGAATACTCACTGTGTTTAACCTCAGACTTTAGTCTAAACCTTGCCTGTTGGAAATGCAAACCAGCTCCAACAACAAGAAGTTTGTAGCCAATGACCTAATTCCATTCCGAGGAGTCAGGTTGTTTCTGGATCCACGCATACCTTTTTCTGCCTGCACTTGGAGGAGAAATAAAACACCTAAGGGATGGAGGGGCCACTATCCTTCAGCCTTGAGACCTGTTTTGGCAACATGCCCCTCAGTTAAATCCGAGATGTTAGCTAAGCTTTCTTTGAACAAAAACTTCCCTGGGAAAATAAAATGACCCCAATACAATGAACTGCCTACGTGACAATGAAGACAGAAGGGGATGCTTAAAGCTGGGATGGAAATGGGCCCGCTCTCTAATGCCTTTCAGAAGTGCAAATAGGGTGAGGATAGCGTGAGGATGCTGGAGCTTTCTCCCAACATCTCTGTGCTGGGTTCAGATTTTCCTCTGAATCCAGAGAACCCCGGGACTGGTGAAGAGCAGAGGTGAGAGGAGGGGGGCTGCCGCTTTGCTGAGGGCAGGGAAGAATGGCTTAGTTTCCTCCTAGACAGAGGGAAGCTGAGAGAGGAGACGATGAACCCCGTACTCCAGGTACCAGTAGAGAGAAGAAAGAAAAGGGAAAACACAAAACACCATCACTGGATAAAGTAAAATTCAGAAAGATGGATCTACTCGTGAGAATTCTTTAATGGAATGCTGCTCACTATGCCTTGTGACCCCAACGGTCTTTAGTAGAGGCCACATATTTCAAACAATGCATGGTGTGATCGGGTTTCTTACAGAAACTGTGAGGAGGCCAAGTTCTCTGCATCAGCAGCCATGGGGTCGGCCCTACAGATGGGAGAGGAAACAGGGCATGTCCGGGTACCAGATGTGTGCTTACCAGAACTCAGAGCAGAGGGAAGCTGGAGCTGGCTTAAACTGGGCCATAAAGGATGACATAGATTTTCAGGAATATTGCAAGTTGTTTGCTAAACACAGTGATCGTTGAACATTGAAGTATATATACTTACAGAGTATTAATTTAAAATACATTAAAAACAAAGGTAATCAATACTCAAAAACTCATAACTTTCTAATTATTTTGTTATCATGCCCCTGGGAAAGTAGAGAGGCAGGAGTGTGGGGCCCACATCTCCAAGCAATTCCATGCTCAGGCTGTCGTCTCAGTGCCTTGGAACTGGACATGTTGGGAATACTTATGCCTTGGAAATTGTCAAATGCTACAAATTAGGGCTGAGTTTACTTTTTTGTTGACTCACAGACTTAAGAAAGTGATGGAGAAAATGTTAAAAACACAAATTAAACTTAAAAGTGGGCCTTGTCTTTAGGGGCTCCTGGGTGGCTCAGCTGGTAGGGAGACTGCTTTCAGCTCAGGTCATGATCTTGGAGTCCCGGAATCAAGTCCTGCATCGGGCTCCTGGCTCCATGGGAAGTCTGCTTCTCCCTCTGCCCTTCTCCCCTCTCATGCTCTCTCTCTCTCTCTCTCTCTTTCAAATAAATAAATAAAATATTTTTTTTNCCTTCTCCCCTCTCATGCTCTCTCTCTCTCTCTCTCTCTCTTTCAAATAAATAAATAAAATCTTTTTTTTAAAAAAAAGGACCTTGTCTGCAACTGTTACAGCATGAATAGCACAAAAAACTGAACTATTTTTCATTTTCACAAACTATCATCCAATTCAGTGAACAAGTTCATCACATGCTCAACAAACGAGCAAACTTCCAGGATACAGTTTCACTGTTTACCTTTCTTTTACTTCTTAACATAATTGAAAATATCAATTAGCATTCATGTTGGAGTCACACTCAGAATGCTGGTGGGGGGACATTAGCCAGCATACCCCTGTCTCCTACCCACCACTGAGCCTCAACCTTGGTCCCTGCTCCAGCCCTGGGGGTGGGGGTGGACGGTCACAGAAAACCACAGGAGAGACAGTTCCCACCCCGAGTTCTGCACACCGTTCATCCTAAGGGAATGGCTCCTGACAACTTGCTGTGCCTGTGTAAATGACTCTCCCCCGGGGGAAATGGGGGAGCAAGGGGAATGCCATGCCCACCATAAGCAAGGGGGGACCTCGAGGATCAGCATGGGAAGGCTCATTAGATAGCTGTTCTTCCCTTGCATACAATATCATGCTGCATTTGTCGTTCATAAATATGACTCTAAGACAATACAAGATCTGGGTAATCAAAGAATCGTGGAAGCCAATTCAACAGTTCTAATGAAAACACATTTTAGAAAAGCTTTAAGCAAATGTTGGAACAAATAAAACACTTTCTGCTTAAGTTCAAACATTTTCTTAATTGAGATTTCTGTGAATTTGACTTCCTTGTTACACAATGCCAAGAACACGTACTTTGGGGAGGTGGAGGAGAAAAGGATGGCAATAAAAAAGGGAATAAAACATAATGTGGCATTACTTAGGTTTATTAGAAAATCACTCTCTTTATAGAGTGAATCTTCTAGTTAACGGAAGACTGTTCTTTAGGGCGCCTGGGTGGCTCTGTCGGTTAAGCGTCTGCCTTTGGCTCAGGTCATGATCCCAGGGTCCTGGGATCAAGTCCCACATTGTGCTCCTTGCTCAGTGGGGAGACTTCTCCCTCTGCCTGCCACTCCCACTGCTTATACTCTCTCTCTGACAAATAAATAAATAAAACCTTAAAAAAAAAAAAGACTGTTCTTTAAGAACTTAGTAGAAACGACTGGTTATCCCCAAATTTCCATGCCCCCTTCTTTCTTTATCATGGGATTCCCTGACTTTTAGCCGGCTACCTGATCTCCTAGCATTGCATATCCCCATCTCCTTTGGCGCTAAGTGTGGCCAATGGACTAGGCTCCAGGCAGCAAGATCCAAGTGTAAGGGGTGTGTGCAGCGTTGAGGGTTGAGTCCTTAAAGGGGAAAGACAGGCCTCTGTCCCCATTCTGCTGCCTGGACTAGTGCCGTGGTGGGAACTGCAGGGCCATTTTAGAGTATGAGGTAGAGACTTGGTGTTAAGAATAGCAGAGCAGTAATGATGTACTATATCCTGACTAATTGAATTCAATAATAAAAATGAATTAAAAAAAAAAAGAGTAGCAGAGCAACAACAGAAAGGAAGCCTGAGTCCCAAAACCATGGAGACATCATGTCATCCCAGATGGGCTTCTCAGACTTTAACACGAGAGGGAGGTTAGCTTCTACCTTCTCTAGGCTGCTGTTCGGCCTTTGTTACAGCAGCTGGCTTTGTATTCTGAGTGATATAATGACCAACAGGTTAGAACATGTTAACCATTTGTTCTTAGTATTTTAGGGATAGTATTCTTTCTAAACATGTTACAATTTTCTAAGCTCATGAAACAGAGCAGACAGAACATAATTTACTCTTTTTTGGAAAGAGTAAATGGGAAAGCATAATTACTATTCTGAACAATAGTACAAAGAGATTGCCAAGGTCTAGGGAGCTGCTGGCCTGTCATTAAGCGGCCTCAGGCTGAGGTACTTGGTTCATTCATACCTAATTCCTGCCGTTCTTCTGACTCTCTTCGCTATCAGGGGTCAAATAAGAAAATATACACAAAGTGCTTTGGCCCAGATCCTCAAACACAAAAGTGCTCAATGAATGTTCTATATGACTGCTATTGCTATTATTATTGTTGTCGTTACTGTTATTATTACTATTACAGAGAGGGGACAAACAGCTGTTTTTAAAACCCAGCACTTTTTTCTTCCCGCTTCAATCATAATCCCAACCATAGAGACACAGAAGCTGGAAATCCTACTGTTGGGTGACATTATAATCAGGTACATCTACAGAATAGAAGCTAAAATTTCTCCTTGATGTAGACTCTCTCTTTATCTCTTTAAAATGAACTTAATGGTATTTTTAGTCATGAGATATAAGGAAAATCCATCTGTTGACCTTGCGTTGTCTCTGAACTAAAGCAACAGCGGAGGTTTCAAACTGAGATGCAAATTCTGTTCCATGATGAAGGCTGTTTTCATGGGAGTCAGCGTATGGTTCTTCAGAGAAAATACGATGTGAAGAGGTTTCTGCTTCCTTCAGCTGGGGTGAGAAAGGGGGTGTAAGGCCACAGTCATGAGCATGACCCGGCAATGTGGCCGCCGGTCTGGGCCAAGAGACACGGGCAGATGGGCCCCGGGGGGAGGGGTGACCTATGAACTCTGGGGCGCTGACATCTGACTACCGGTTGAATTCTTCCTTTTCTGCCTGTAATTCATTCATTATTCTCAAGACCCAGAGAAGGGGTTAAATATCACAGCCTGTGTTAGCTGTGCGTCAGTCTTAAATGGAGAGCCTTGTGCCCATATTTGGACCAGGGAGAGTTTCCACAGGTGATTGACACAGAGGTGATTGGCAGCGCAGGGTGGAAGAGCACCAGGCAAGAAGTGACAAATGGCAACCAGCATAAACCTTGACACAGTCAACACCACCAGTCATCCTCAGAATCTCCTGGAAGAGAGCCTTCCAAAGACTCAGACACTGATTACTCTATTGTGACAATATCGTTAGCATAAAGATACCACAATGATGCTATTAGTGACATAATAATTGTTACTATTTTATGATATTGATCATGTTATTATATTTTTATTGTACTATATGATTAATAAAATACCATTTAGTTATAACAAAAATTCTTGTTATGCTTATTCCGTGTCCAGCTGTTTGTGTGTTCTTCTTCCCCAATAAACCTTCCCCTTCAAGTCGAAGACCATTACATTGCTACAGTTGAACTTGTAAGAAATGCACCTACGATAAAGGTAAAAAGACTCTGAAGGAGGGCTTGGAAGCATTTTCTTAGTAGTAAAATACAAGATCTTTAAGGGTAGACCAAGTAATATCTTATTTCACTTGCTCTGGATTTCTTAACAACTTCTGTCTCCCCAGCTATATCTCAGATAGTTAAAACTGGCAAATTAGTGGCCATTTGGTAAATGAAATGACACTGTACAGTTTCCTTGCTGGCTTCCCCACAATTAAAACCTTTTCGTTAATGGTAAAATAGGGCTTCTGGGTCTCAGAAATTTCAGAATAAAACTGGAAAGACCTAACAGGTTGCCAAATTTATTTTGCCAAGTAAGGACATTTTTAAAATTACCAAATCCTGACAACATACAACATTTAATGAAACGCTTCTTAAAATTCCCAAGTTCCTGACAATGTATGACATTCGAATAAAATAAATTTTAACACCAAAACAGTAGGAAGCAGGTATTTCAGAATAAAAGATGATCCTTTGAATGGAATAATTTTAGCTTTATGAAGATTTTCACATGGTTCTTATTTTTCTTACGTCACCACGAGGGAGACAGCCCTTCCAGCAGACGGCACCTGGTTTAAACGGAGCCATTCCTGAACACCAAACCCACGGCGTGGGGAGCTGTCTGGGAGCTGCTGGCCTGAGATAATTCCCACACATTTTCCCAAAAACGTGGAAGGTGGACTCAAGCAAGAGCTGGAGCCTGTTGTCCCTGTGAGAGGTGGGCATGAGACCTGGCGGCCATGTTGTAAGACCCAGATTGTCAGCTAACCACCCCGAAAAGCTTTCTTCTTGCCCCGAGGTGTCTCTACATGTTAGGAACCCTGAAAACTGCCCCTTTTAGGACACAGGACAATTGCCAAGTCAGGCTCATTCCATGGCCTGAATTTCCATTTTTCCTGGCCCCAGAAATGCTGTGTCTGTCAGTAATTTTCGTTCTTGGGTCACAGCTCCCAGGGGAGTAGGAGAAGGGCCAACTAGGAGAGAGGAATTTTCAGTGTGTTTCCTCAGATCCTGGATTTGCTCCCCGACTCTATCAATTCTTCGTTGATAGAAGCCTACCGGCTCCAGCCTTCCAGAAGCAATTCCCATACCTCAGCAATGGTGCAGGTAGCCGAGCTGGGAAGACCCACCCTGTGCCCGCTTCAGAGACACAATTTTGACGCTGACGTGCCCATGAGAAAAAGGAGGCTCTCTTTATTAGAAAAATAACCAAGGACAGAAGACTTTACTTCAGGAGATGGCCGAGTAAAAGCTTCTTTCACTAAAGCCCATGACCCCCAAATAACTTGGAGTCACCTTCCCCCCACCTACCGTTTTTATTTTCCAGCAGTTGGAGGAACTGCAGAGAACCAAAGGGATAAAGGTTGAATTCATTACCAGTTCTTCCGGAAGCTTTGTCTTTCTGCTGACCTGAAATAATTTCCATACATTTTCCTAAATATATGGGAGTTAATTGCCAATTTGCATTTTGGTTCGAGTATTCAGATCTCAAGATGGAAACATAAGCTCTTTATTTCAAGAAAAATAAATGAAGGAAAACTTCTGAAGCTCATTTTCTAATGCCCAAAAGCCTCGTGGAGAACAAACTCAATAGTCTTTCTTCTCTAGTAGCCTCTTCAAAAACCTCTTGGAGGAGAAGCTCTCCCTCCTCCAGTTCAGATTGTTTTATGTGATTGCAATTACATCAGAGAATTTCTTTTCCACCCCTCTGCCACTTCAAACTGTTAAATCTTCAAAGGGTCACAGGATTTTAATTCTGCCTGCTATGCCTCCTTGGAGCCAAACTTGACGTCAGCACTTTTTATAAGCAGGAACCTATGAATTAACACCTCGAATTTTCGTGAGGCGTCCCCTTGTTGGGACTCTGTTCGGGGAAAACGCTCCTGTGTCCTTTGACACTAGCTTGCACACATAATTAATTTAAATGTCTCAGGAACATCATCTGCTTCTACTAAAATAAGTGACGAAGGAGCTCTGGAAAGTGGCTTTGAGTGCCGCCCTGGTAGGCACGGTTAGGGGAAAACTCCGTGCCTGAAACACTAATTTAGATGCGAGGCTTCATACTGTGTGTTTAGCTATGACCCTAAAATCTGCTCGCCTCACAACTTTCCCCATCTGGTGCAATTTGCTTTCTCACTTGTAAAAATGCACATGACAGGGACAGCATGCATTGTGGGACACGGTGTAACAATGAGGCCCTGTCCGTGACGCGCTTCCCTGAGAGAAACTAATTTCTGTGCCTGTCGTCACCTAGCTCCCAGCCTTTCCTCACAGTGAGCGGTGGCCCTCTGCCCAAGCCCCGGTGCCCCAGCCCAATGTCCCTGAGGAGAAAGGAGATGATGGAGTCGTACCTTGTACCCAGGCTTCCGCCCTCTTTTCTTGGGGATCTTCACTGCTGGCAAAGAGCCGGCAGACGTGGAATAAAGGTTATGAACCGCCATCTTCATAGGTGTTGAGTGAAGTGGGGGCCGGCCTCGCTTTCTCCCCGGGATCCTCTGAGACTGCATGTCTGCTGGTGCCAGTCTTACAGAAGGAAGTGACAAATCGCTCACAGGCAGAAGAGGTGCTAAGAATTAGTGCAGACACAAAGCAAAACAAAAACAGAAGGGTTTGTTTAGTTTGCAAGGCAAACATGTATCCAGTTCGGTGTTTTGGGCCATACCTATCCTTCGTTGGAGGGGAAGACCAAATACCAGAGAGTCAGGCACCTCGAGGTGTTTTTACACTGCTGTTGGGCTTCTGGTATAATAATTTCCAGGAGAACAAATTTCCACAGAACTGTGATTAAGTAGGGAGGATACTGGTTAGGGGCGAGAGGACAATAGATTCCCAGCTCTAGACACAACTGAAAGAGTCACCAACATGAGATGACATCATCAATGTGTGTCTCAAGTTTCCCCAGTTGGTTTAACTTTGAAGTAATATAATAATAGTATTAAATAAATACAACCCGCTTCCCACATTCACTCCTGTCCCTTTGGCTGGGTTATAAATGGTTGTGACCTTTATTTTTAGTGTGAAAGATATTTAACAATACAAATCAATTGTGTTAGTTCTGTCCCTTGGGGTGCCAGGGTGGCTCAGTAGGTTAAGTGTCCAACTCTTGATTTCAGTATGGGTCATGATCTCAGGGCGTGGAGCCCACTTAAGATTCTTTCTCTCTATTTCTATCTCTCCCTGTGCCCCTCCCCACCTCAATCTCTCTCTCTCCCTCTCTTAAAAAAAAAGTTATGTCCCTTAATCAAAATGTGGACAGAGATTTACATACAGAGATGATCATTTTAACGTGATTTAGAATTGCAAAAATAAAATGGAGAGAGCCCAAATAATAAGCAATAGGGGAATAGGTCATGTATCTACAGAATAAACAATCAGCTACTTAAAAGATTTTAACAGTACTATTTCAAACGGCGCCTGGGTGGCTCAGTCGTGAAGCATCTGCCTTCAGCTCAGGTCATGATTCCAGGGTCCTGGGATTGAGCCCCACACCGGGCTCCCTGCTCAGTGGGAAGTCTGCTTCTCCCTCTCCCACTCCCCCTGTTTGTGTTCCATCTCTCGCTCTCTCCCTGTCAAATAAATAAATAAATAAAATCTTAAGAAAAATTACTATTTCAATAGTATGCGGTTGAGTGAAAAATCATCTCATAAATTACACATAAAAATTATCACCACTACACAAAAATTTCTGTGGTGAAAAAGTGAGAAGAGATATGCTAAAATGCCACCAATGGCAAAGACAGTGGGACTGTGGGTAATTGTTCCCTACATCCTTTCCCCCATGCAGATACCCCACATACGATCATATTCATAGCATTAAAAATACTAATAATGAACTTCTACAGGTAGAGTTGTCTAAATCTTGTGGCGAGAGGTAGTTGATCATCTCCAACCCGGAGAACACAGTGGTATCATGAGCTCAGGGGTCAGATTTCCTTGAACGTTTGGGATTGTGACAAGTGAGACAGAACATTAGACTCTAATGCAGGAGGGATGTTAGGTGATAAAATTTATTTCTGAGCATAGAGGTAGCCAGCAGTGGAAATGAGAAGCTTTTGCTCAAAAGTCTACAGAAAGAGTCGGGAAAGGTAATGGATGCAGCCCCCACCCTCCTGTCTGGGCAACACCACAGGAACCACATTGCTTTGCACAAGAAGGAAAATATCTAATAGTGGATATTTGATATCTGAAAACATGACAGGAGAAACTGGGGGCATCTTTTACTAAAGTTCACTTTGTTAATTCTCTGAACAGCAACAGTATTCTCTCAATAATCTTGATCGCCCTTGGAAATATCACACCTAGTACCCTGAATTTTAAAGCATGAATTTATTGTTAAATATTTCAGGTAGATAGACAAGCTATTGAGGATGTCAATTTTCCCTATTTTTGTTTTTGTGTAAGAAAAATACCACATCTCATTGATTCTAAGATGCATGCTTTATCACTCATTAACATCTCTGAAATCACAGTGCACTGTAAAGCACCGTAAGCACATAAGAATTCCATAAGGAGTAATTTTTCTTTCTTATGGTACATGAAACAGTGAAGTGCACTGTTATCAAGGGCATCTTACAGTCAATGAATCATGATCAATGAAGATAAACCCATCAACATGTGAACAAAGCTATCATTCCATTTCTAGACTTGGTGTCAGGACTCCACCGTGCCAACAAATACCCCAAACACTCATTTTCAAAAAAGAGGTTTTGCAAAACATCGAAAACCCACCAAAATGTATTCGTTACTATTTTTGCTGTGCAGAACTTGATCTGAGTCCCATTCTCAACTATCACGATCAAGTCCCTGCTTCTGCATTATTAGTTATCTTTACGGATTTGGGAAATAGAACTTTTTCTAGTCTAGGACCTGTTTCTCTACCTTTCTACTTTGCTTCTAGTGAGGAGGTCAGCAACGTTTCTAACATGAAGATCAAAAGTCAGTAAGAGAAAACTCAGGACCAGAGTAAGGCATTGGATCTGTTTATTCCTGCTGGTGAAGGTTTATTCGGTTGCAGTTGTGATTCTCTGCTAACTTAGATTCTCCCTCACAAAAGTCTTCCTGCTGAACAGGTTTTGGGGAGTAAAGAAGGGGTAACAAATTAATTAGCATATTATCCTAGGAATTTGTATCACTCAAAATTATCCCTAAATTACCCTAACTTAATACCCCAAAATTATCCCTACTATCCCTAAATTTCTCAGTACTTTAGAAAAAAATATTTCCTAGAAATATAGTCGTCTATTTGGGCTTTTCTGTTGTTCTGCTTCTCTTTCCTACTGTGAGGGAGAAATAGGACTTGGGCTGCTTTCTACATCCTTACTTCTGGAGAACATCTATCTTAGGGTATGAAGGATCGTTCCCCAAAACTAAATCTGATTAATGAATTTCATGCTGGTGGAGCAGCAATGAACTATTATTGGTGGCATACAGGGCACCACAGTAATTGGGGAGACACTTGGAGATAGTTCATCCACTGATCAAGAAGATACTATTTTCCTTCTCACACATCAGTACAATTTTAATACACAAGTAAATCAAAAGTTAAGTAACGAGACAGAGACTTTTGAAAACTGAAGAGGTTATTTTAATTATGGGGAGATTCTCTGAAAGTTTTCTTGGAATAATTTTAAAGAGTTGGGGGGAAATGCTTACAAATGGTATTTTAATAACAGACCCAGACACTTTGGAAATTGTGACAAATTATGACAAAAGTTCAGCGTCCCCAAAAATCTCCCTTTCTAAAACTAAGACACAAACCTCAAAAAAAGGTAATAATAGCAAAGATTAATACTGAAAATAAGGAAGGGTCCCAGTCTTGGAATACAGTGGAAAGAAGATAAACGGGGTTTTTTTTAGGGAGAACATAACCACGGAAGATAGTGAGATAATGAGTTTATCAGATGTTTAATGAATAGAGTGAAACTAATAGAAAAGGAAAATATTTAAAAATATACAAAGAGACTGTCTTCCATACTGAAGAGTTTCTCTGTGTCTGAAGAAAAGTTCTTTAAGAATGGAGACTGATACACTCAAAAGCAAAGGAAAAAAATCTCTAAGCACTTTGGCAGAACAAATAGATCATTTATAATGGGAAAAATAAACAAGCTAGCTCACTATAGCACCATCAATCAGAAAAATAATGGAGTCACCAAAGTGAACTTTTTTTCCAGGTGTTTATGGTTGCCACAATTCCTTCAACCACAGGGCCTTTGCATATGTGCTTCCCTTTGCCTGGAATGCTCTTTCTTCTCCCTTGGTTTACTCCTCTCATTCTTCATTAGGTCACAGGAGATTGTCGTGACCCCTCATTTGATTTCCTAAGTCTAGAGTTCCTCAACTGTGACACGAGCCCTCTGCATATACAGCACTGACCACGGAACTTGGACAAGGGAAGCAGGTGGGAACAGGAAGACAACACCACCTGCTGTGCCTCTGGCCTAGGAGCCCCTTCCTTCTGCTGTATCCACGACATGATAGCAAGCTGACTTGCTTGCTTGCAGAGGATAAAACTGCAGACCCTTCACAGTTCTTCATGAAATTCAATGAGAAGTAGGACTAATATGAAGAAAATAATATTTTTAAAAATTCTACTTATGCCCTAAAATAAGACTTAAATAAATAAAAAAAGATCATTCTGTTATTAGGCGGACGGATACTTTTTTTAAAAAGATTTTATTTATTTATTTGACAGAGAGATAGAGAGCACAAGTAGGCAGAGCTGCAGGCAGAGGGAGAAGCAGGCTCTCCACAGAGCAGGGAGCCCGAAGTGGGACTCGATCCCAGGACCCTAGGATCATGACCTGAGCCAAAAGCAGCGGCTTAACCGACTGAGCCACCCAGACGCCCATAGATGGATACTTCTAAAATATACTTATCACCTAAATCATTCTATAAATTGAGTACAATCGCATTAAAAATCTGAACGGACGTAAGGAAATGAAGGACAAAACAAAGTGGCTGGGGGAGGGACTTGTCCTCCCAGTTTCTAAAATGTATTATAAAACTATAACAATGGCAGCAGTATGGTAGAGATATAAGTAATCACACTGATGGAAAAGTTAGTCCAGAAATTAAACATATACTAAATATCCATTTGTTTGAAATCCAGTGTCATATCAGTACAGGAAACCTTAATAAATGAGTTGTGGAAAACAGACACTTAGAAATAAATAAAATTCCAGCTATATCTGAGCAAAATTAATTCTAGAGATATCAAAGACTAAAATATACCTTAAAAAAAACCCAGAAGTACTGAAGGCAATAAGGGTCAATATTTATTTATTTATTTATTGTTAAAGATTTTATTTATTTATTGAGACTGAGTGGGGTAGTAGGGGCAGAGGGAGAAACAAGCTCCCCACTGAACAGGGAGTCCATTGCAGGGCTCAATCCCAGGACCTTGAGATCATGACCTGAGCTGAAGGCAGAGGCTTAACCGACTGAGCCACCCAGGTGCCCCTATTTACTTATTTATTGAAAAGATTTTATTTATTTGTTTGTTTGTTTGAGAATGCGAGGGGTGGGAGGGGCAGAAGGAGTGGGACAAGCAGACCCTGCACTAAGCAGGGAGCCTGATCCCACAACCCTGAGCTCATGACCTGAGCCTAAATCAGAGTCAGAGGCTTAACCGACTGCACCACCCAGGTGCCTCACAGGTCAACATTTTAATACTCTTGGGACACGGACAGACTTTCTAAGTACACTGAAAAACTCAGGAAGCAGAAATGGAAAGATTAATACACATGACTACATAAAACTCAAATGCTTTCATACGGTGAAAGTAAAATCATGAAGAAGGGTAAGAACAAATGAAAGTCTGAAGACATTATTTGTTACATATAGGACCAACGAAAGGTTACTACAAAAAACTCCTTCAAGGGGCACCTGGGGGGGTGCACAGTTGGTTAAGCATCAGACTCTTGGTTTTGGCTCAGGTGGTGATCTCAGCCCTGGGATCAGGCCCCAAATCGGGCTCTGAGCTCAGAGCAGTCTGCTTGTTCCTCTACCTCTGCTCCTCCCTCTACTCTCTCTCTCGCTCTCTCTGTATCTAAAATAAATAAATAAAATCTTAAAAAAAAAACTCCTTCGAATTATTAAAATATAAATAAAAACACTGAAATAGAAAAAATGGGCAAAAGACACAGATACTTCAGAGAGAGAGAGAGAGAAAAGAAGCAAGGAAGGAAGAAGGGGAGGGAAGAAGGATGGAGAGAAGGAAGGGAAATAAATGGCCAATTATCAAAAGAAAATATTCTAAACTTTACTAGTAACCTCCCCCAAAAGTACATTGATACATCATTTATCGCTGATCAGATTGCTAAATGTGAATAACCCAATCAATAGTTCATGTTGGTGAAGGGTAGAGGAACAAGCATTCCTATTTACTGTCGGTAGGGACGGAAAGTAGCTAACCTTTCTGGAAGACAATTGAAGTCACTTAAAAACTTTGACATGCACACTTCCTAATCCAGCTGAATTACTCCTAAGGCTTTATCCTAAGAAGATAATCTGAGAAGAACACAAAAATATATGACCAAGGATGTTCTTTGCACACTGTTTAAAATAGTGAAATACTGAAAGCAATCAAAATGTCTCTCAGGGGTTCTTTGGTGGCTCAGTGGGTTAAAGCCTCTGCCTTCAGCTCAGGTCATGATCTCAGGGTCCTGGGATTGAGTCCCGCATCAGGCTCCCTGCTCAGCAAGGAGCCTGCTTCCTCCTGCCTCTCTGCCTACTTGTGATCTCTCTCTATCTCTGTCAAATAAATAAATAAAATCTTTTAAAAAAATGTCTCTCAGAACATCTTAGTTAAGTAAATTATTTCACATTCATAAAATGGATATTTTATGAATAAAATATTTCACATTCATAAATTCTAAATTTAAATATGTGTATGTGTATATGTATACATATGCTCCTAGCATATGTAGTATGATTCTATTCATATCTTCTTTATGTATATAGATATAGAGAAATCTGCATGCGTTAGGCACAGGAAGAGTTCTTGGAAAGATAATCATCAAAAGGCTGATGGTAGTTGTCTCTGGGTGGAAAGATATTGAAAGATGTTTTTACTGTCTTTGTACCATTCTACATTGCTTGAATTTCTAAAACCCATAGGCAGAAAAACACTATAAATAGAAAAATAAACAATGAGTGAATAATTCCCATTGTCTGGAAGGTTTTTTGTTTTTTGTATTTTTTTTTTTAATTCGTACTTCTTTGGATGGGCTTTTGTTTTCTTGTTTTCTCATGGTTTTGGTTCCTGAGTTATAGAACTTCACTGGCTACCGCTTTAACACCCTAACATATTGTGACAAAAAAAAAAAGACTTTATAACCAAAAATAATGGAAAAGGTTCTTTCAGAGCAAACAAGAATGCTGTAAATAAGGGGCACCTGGCCAGCTCAAGGAACATGCAGCCCTTGATCTCTGGGTTGTGAGTTTGAACCCCTCTTTGGGCATAGAGATTACTTTGAATGTCATAAACAGATGGTAGACAGGGAGAAAGAACCAGCTTTCAAGAGAGAAACAGCTCACTGCCTGCCCCCTCCTTGATTCCACCTCCCTCCAGACCCTTCCACTGAGGGACCAGGTGGCAGTTGGGTTACTGCCCTCCCCCAATGATTTCTCTCATCTCCAAAAACCTTAAAAGACCTCAAATGTGGTCCAAAGACATCCTTTCTATGGACACATGATCTGATACATCCAAATATGCAGATCACTTGAGAACTCTCAAAATCCTGGAGGTGTTATAGCATACTCCGAATTTCTCTGCTTTCAATTACAGAATTCAGCATATACAGACTGCCTTAGTTCAGGTCAGATTTGGAAGCCATCTTGGAACAAAGAGCTTTAGTAAACATAAAAGATTCTGTCCCTAGAACAGACTCATCCTCAAGTCCATAAATCTTCAAGTTATAAACCTTTCAGCAGTTGTCAAATCCTGGCTGGACATATTAAATCAAGTGATTTACTGCTGGTTTCCTAAATCTCCCTCTTCTTATCAAAACAAGGGTTGGCTGGAAATATTACAACTGAAATATGAGAAACTGAAATTTGGTCTACGAACTTGGGGAGGACATTTAACCCGTTAGCCTTGCAAATCCAATACATATAAACCTAGGTCCTGGCTAATAGGGCTTCGTCAAGGTAAAAAACAAGGAATTAGCAAATCCAAACCAGATACCAATCACATGGCGCCATTGAGTCACCTAACTCAATCCTTCATTCACTCCTTTGTGTATTAATTCACCCAACAAATATCTGTTAAATGTGCAGTGAGTGTCAAATACTGTGTGAGGCACTTGGATTACAGATGAGAATAAAGAAAACACACCTCCTAAGATACTCATTATGGAGAGCAGGCACGTAAAGAGGCAATAATAGTATGTGGAATAGATGGTCTAACAGGGGTTTCATGTGAAACAGTAGAACACCAAGAAGGAAAGAAATCAGTTCTTTTAACAGGGTTGGAAGGAGTGGTGGCAGGAGAGGTCCAAACAGGTAACACTGAGCAAGGATTTTCCCAGGCAGAATAAGCTAAATGCCCAGAGCTGGCAATAGAGTAGGTGTGTGCAAGGTTGTTTGATGGTGTGTGGAGAAGGGTGGGCCAGCCAGACCGGAAGCAGAATCAATGGCTTTCTATTGTTTCTAAAAGCCATGAGAGGAGGCAGCTAGAAAGATGTCTAAACTCCTAAGGGACTCTAAATTATTTCCTCTGTTAACTGTATGGCATGGGTTCCTATCCTCGGTGTGATGCTCTTTCTGTCATTGCAAAAGTATGACCAAAATCCTATTTTGTCTCATTCTGAGGGACCGTACTGAATTCACTGTAAGCTGGTGTAGTCAGCAGCCTTGTACACACCCTCATCCCCACGGCTTCACAGGCAGCCTAGGTCTGTATGTGAGGTCGTTTCCAGGGAGAAAGATGTGCCTTGCCATCTGTCTGAAATTCAACCATCCTCTAAGATGGCCCATTCGCTCCTGGGCCAGAGAGCTTTCCTTCTCCACACACTGACTTCTCACTTCTCTCAACGACTTCTCCACCCACCAGTTGTAGCAGGCACCAATGCAATGACAGTTTCTAGAGCTTTCTCATGGCTTCATGCACATAAACGATCTCTGTGCTTTCCTGGAGGCTGGGGCCATGTATCAGATGTCGCTCTGCTCTTCACAGCACCTAGTGCAATACTGAGCTTGCACAGTGCGCCTGACACCTGCAGCAGAACCAGTCACCACTCATTCTACCCTCAAGCCTCGGCTAACAGTCCACAGCTGGGCTCAGAGGTGTGCTTTCCTATTTTTAAATTTTGGATGGAAATATGTCAATATAATAGAACATTTTGATGGTCAGTGAAACCTTCATACCATAAGAAGAGGGACCACTGTCCCTATAATTGGTTAAATGGAGAAAAAAAATTTTTTTTAGGATTTTATTTATTTGACAGAGAGAGAGCAAGCGAGCACAGGCAGGCGGAGCAGCAGGCAGAAGGAGAAGCAGACTCCCTGTGATGTGGGACTCGATCCCAAGACCCCAGGATCATGACCTGAGCTGATGGCAGACACCTAACCGACTAAGCCACCCAGGCGTCCTGAAAAGGAACTTCTTAATATACATTTTCCCCAATTCTCTTGCAAAAATTGGGCCAAGAAAAGCCAAAGCCAATGTCCACGTGTGCTCACTCCCAACACTCACATTTTGCTTTCTGATACTCTTCTCTACTTTAAATAAAACACAAACTCCTGGGGGCGCCTGGGCGGCTTAGTCAGTTAAGCGGCCTCTTTTGGCTCAGGTCATGATCCCAGGGTCCTGGGATCGAGTCCTGCATCGGGCTCCCTGCTTGGTGGAGAGCCTGCTTCTCTCTTTCTCTGCCTGCTGCTCTGCCTACTTGTGCTCTCTATCTCTCTGTCAAATAAATAATCTTTTTAAAAAATTAAAAATAAATAAATAAAACCCAAACTCCTTAAGGATAGCCAATTCCGTATCTTGGGGACAGAGAAAGGTTAGGATTAGCTTGAAACGTCTTATTATTACTAGAACAAGGATGATTTTAAGAAGATCAGTGATGGAAGAACAAAGGACAAAGAAGCAAGTTATAACAATTTATGAATTAATAACAACAATGACAACAGCAATGGTAATATGATGAGTTGAAATAACTCCTTGTGAAAAGGTGTAAGTTCTTCGTGATACTCAGAAACCTCAGAAAAAGTGCACCAAACTCTAGCAGCAATTGTTTTGCTGCAATAGAAGGGTGAATAGAATAACATGTAATTAATTTTTGCTGATTTTTTTAAAATATGAGAGAACTTATCCATAGGTATTTTATTCCATTAATTACATACAGTTATGCCCTTGTCTCTACCTGTTGAAATAGACAAGGGTGAGTACAAAGAAACTATAAAGAAGCCAACTTGTCCTGGAAAAATAGGAACTGACCCAGGAACAAAAGGGACTGGTTAGTCCCAGCTGTCCCACAAAATAACCAGGTAGAAAGCAGGTTCAACAGAACATTCAAAGGCAATGAGTTTGTTAAATGTCTTGAGAGTAGTTGTAACGTGCAGACTTGTTCCCTTGACCCCCGGAAAAGAAGCTTCCAGATGTGCCTAGCACATAGAGGGAGACTTCAGGACATTGGTGTCTCCCAACTCTACTGTTGAGTAAGGTTCAGGG
>LNAC01000039.1:2816858-2866419 GCA_002007465.1 Ailurus styani
GGAGGATGCGGGGCGCTGTGGGGGGTGGGGTGGGAGGGCTTCCTGCCTCCTGCAAGCAGCCATTTGCAGTGAGGGCAGACTCTAAAAGTCTATCAAATGCATCCCACCCTTGGCTGAACTTACAAAAGCCCCTCCCCTCCGTCACACTGGAAACTTCCCTGCATCCAGTAAGGGTGTGGCCAAGGTGATCAAGAGCCAAGATTCGCATATTTAAGGAGCGGGAGGAAAGCTGCATCAAGCAGAGCTGAGAATATGCACAGGGAATTGGGGAAAACACCATTCCGATCTGCAGGATTTGGAAAAACTTTGGAACATTTGAAACATGAGAGATAGGCACCCCAGAGGTATGAATAATTCACTGGCACGGTAGCCGTTCAGATGGAACCTGAATCTACCCATTTTCCAGGCAGTCCGCCTGTCCCCTCAGCGGGCAGGAGAAGAGAGAGGTTGCTTTTAACTCCAGCACCGCCCTCTGGGCCCACGGGCCTGGGGCAGCTCCTCAGAAGGGGAGCGTCAGAGAGCACAGGGAAGCAAGTGCCGGGCCCAGGAGGGACCAGTCACCACCTCCTTGTTCTAGGTGCCTGTGTCTTTCCTTTAATCAAGTCCCCCACACTGACAGGCCTCCCCGCTTCAGGTGCCGTCCCTCCAGAAGACAGCACTCTGGAGATTCCAGGGGCTGGCCCTGGGCCTGTCTTCCTCAGCCTCCCCCTGCAATTCTCTATGTGACAGGGGCTGACCGCCCCTCCCCAACCCCCACCCAAGCGGTTTTCCAAGGCTTCGTGACAGCAGGCTGCTGGCTGGATTGCCCAGTGGAGTCTGAAGGGTGGTGGTTGGCAGGGGTAAAGCCAGGGAATCTAACACCCTCTCGCTTTGCTTTGCTGGGTCTCTGCCAGGGGCCTCTGGCTCCAGCTGCATAAGCTGGCCTGCCTTTTGCAACACCAGCCCTTCCCTCTGCCACTCCAGTCTGGGAGTGGTGGCAACCACGGGGATTTGTGGGTGTGGCCCTTGTCCCATGGCCACGGTTGTGTGCATTTGCACTGGACACCGAAACACCCAATAACCCCGAAGACTTGACTGATCAGATCCACAACCACTTGAGAGGGTGTTCCTAGTACCTAAAGCACAGTGTTAAGTGCTAGCGGAGATGGCTCCAGACTTAGAAGGCTGGCCTCCTGTCCTGGCTCTGCTCCTAATCAGCTGAGCAATAGAGGCCAGTCACTCAACCTCTCTGGGCCCCTGCACAGGTTTAGATTGCTAACCTCCCTGTTGAGCAAAACTGACAGGTTCAATTAGTAAAGGGACAACAAGCCCTTGTTCAATTGCTTACACAGATGGGAAAAGCAAGAGGAGTACCAGTTCCCCGGTGCCCCTCGTTCCCACAGGACAGTACAGAAACAAAAGGGGTGAGATGACTGCATTGAGAGAGGTGCGGCCCCTGCTGCTGAGGAGACACAAGGCTGCAGAGAAGCAGCAAGCGAGAGCCCCACCACCCATCAGCACCCCGGAGGCAATGAGAAATTGTCCTACAACAGGCGTCCGGGGCAGGTGCAGAAGTGAGGGTCAGGTGATCTGGAAGCGGAGCCTCCTGTGCAGTCCGACTCTGGGAGGGATTCTTCCTGGAGACACAGGGATTCTGCCAAGACTTAGATCAGCTGCGGTCGAGCCTTCCCTGCATGGCCTGTGTGGAGATGAGCCAAGTCTCCGAGGCGCCACGGAGGAGCCGACACTCTGCGTTGCCCTCCTGCTTTGAGAAGCTTACCCCTTAGAAAGGGAGAAGAAACAGCTGAATGTGATCTGCCAGGAAGACAGCTCTGAAGCAGTGCATATCCTCAGGGTGAGGACCGAAGAGCCCAGAATATTCAGAAAAGAGGGATCCTGTGGAGCTGAGGTTCTCGGGGCTGCAGGATGACGAAGGGGAAGCTGGAGCGTGGGGCCTGCCAGCTCCTCTGCACCCCGCCCTCACCAGGTCCTTGAAGCCTGGCGCTCCCTGAGGGATCTTGCATGCCCTCCTCCCCCTCTGCTCCTGACTCTAGAGGACATCCAAGCTGAAGGGCTCCCCTGTATGCAGCCCCTGGAGATTAGCCCCTGTTACCTACTCCGTTCCAGAAGGCTTTCAGGGCCTTGAACTTGATAATGAAAGTGGCCTGCTTCCTATCTGAAGGAGAGTTGGAAGGAAGGAGAACTCAGGGTAAGTCCATCATGAAGGTTCTCCTCAGACATCTCTACTTTGGTGCCTCCACTCACGGTTTTCTCCAAGTTTGGAGTCGGAAAGTGGTGTTACCTGATCTCTGCTGAGCTTTTCGAGAGAGCTCTCTCTATCCTCTCTTCAAAACGCATCAGCTTCTACCCGAAACGTGAAGCCGTTCCCCTTGGCTAGATGGAAAGGAATCCCCTTCAAAGACTTGTGTGCCTCAAGGAGGTGGCTTCCCCAAAAGTCCCTCCCCACCGCTCTGCCTAGACTGAATGTTTCTGTTCTACATCCTCCTCTGTGGCTCTGACCGAATGATTTCTACCATAGCACCTGCAACATGGCATTCCATTTACTTGTATGCTTGTCTATCTCCCCCAATATACTCGAGCTCCTTGAAGGAGACACTATGTCTTGGTCAACGTAATCCACCTATTTCAGCGTCTGGCACATCTTAGGGACTTAACACGTGTTTATCAAACAAATGATGAATGAATGAATGAATGATCAGCAACCCAACACCTCTTCCCAGACTCCTCTTATTCTCCAGCACTGAGGCATCAGGATCCAGCCCAGGGCACTTGCCTGAACCAGGCTCAGCCCAAGGGCCACTTTCCAACAAGGCCACTCCAGCAAGACACAGGGCACCGCATGCTGCCAACATGGGCCTTCAGCTACTTCATCTCTATTAAGACAAGCATTACTGTCCTTGGTGCACAGATGAGGCTCTGAGGCCCAGAGAGATTGCATGAGATGGCCCATTAGTGGGGAGAACTCAGATTCTACCCCAGGGCTCCTTGCCCAAATCCCTTCAGTTGCCTCCCAGGGTCAGCCTTGGGTAGCGTATAAGGAGATGGCCATGGGACTGGTTAGAGGGACAGGAGGGAAACCTGACCCTTCAAGCCACACCTCCATGTCTTCTAGGACATAAAGAGAAGGCACTGATCCTAAGTGAAAGCCTAGATGGTTAAGACAACCCAGTCAACTTGCCGAGGCCACGATGACTGAACGGAGAAAAGAGCACATTTATTGAATCAGCACCTGCGACATAGAGACCCACCCAAGTATTTCTAAAGACTTGTTAAAGAGTAGTTACAGAGCAGGTGCAGTCGGGCAGCGCTTGCTGGAAGATGGTTGCCTCTACTACAAGCTGGAGACAGCGGCTTTCTCTGAACTCAGGTCCTACAGTGGAACGAAAGGCACTTTTTAGGGCAGCTACAAGTATTTCTCTCTCTCTCTTTCTTTCTTTCTTTCTTTTTTTTTTTTTTGCAAACCACTATTTCCTGTTTTGTTCTCTATTTATACTTTACGTTTAGTTTTGAGAAAGCACTGGTGGTTTGGTGTTCTGGTTGTTTCTAGTTCGGTCTTTATCTACAAAGCCAACTCTCTTTTTGAAATGATTTTCTGTAATGTAAACCAACGGTAGACCTAGATTCTTTTCAAAGGCTTTGCTAAGAAAAATTCTTCAAGCTTTAACAACAAAACAGTAAAATTCAAACAGCACAAGTCATATCCCCCGAGTCAGTGCCTCAGGGAAAGGGAATCCATTCACCAGCCTTGGGGATTGGTGAATTCCCCAAGACTTCTTGAGCAGTCACCTTTCCAAGCACAAACATGTTCACGCAGATTTCCAGGCACACGGTTGTTCATACTGAAGCACAGAAATGTGTAACTATAATATCTTCATTGTGATCCTCTCTGCAAAACTTTGAAGTGCCTAAGACGCAGAGTTAGTGCTATGTGCTAAGTGTAGCGACTTGGCGTTTGCCGTGGAAGAACCCACTGTCTGAGAACATTGTGTACTCTGGACCACAGTGCAAGGTACAGTGGTCAGCAGAGAACAAACATGAAAACAACCCCGGAACTAACACCCTCACCTCTTGTGCAAGTCAAAGAGAGAGCCTTTTCGACGTGAAAGGCAAGAGCAAGAGCAGATTATCCTGACACTGGTTTCAGTCCTCTGTGTTCGGAGAGCCTCACTTCCGCAGTAGGAAGGACCAGAGTCCTGCCATTGAGGGGTCAGTGAGAGGAGTGGTAAGTCAGGGGGCCAGCAAGCAAGGATATGGGGAGCCGGCTGTGAGTCACCCTGGGAAGGAATTAGAGCAGCAGGGTGACTCCTGGGCCTCAGCGTCCTGACCCAGCCAGTGGAGACACCAGGACTCGCCAGGATCGTGCCAACCGCCAGGCTGCCACGAGGATCTGATGAGAAAATGGCCATGAGAATCCACCATAATCTGCAAAGCCCTACGTGACATAAATTATTGCTCTTGCCAGATAAATAATTCTTTTTTTTTTTTTTTGGTCCTTCTGCAAAAAACAGATTGTCAATAGGATCCCTTTTTCCCAACCAATTTGCTTGCAGGGTCCCCAAAGACAGCCCTCATTTTTATCTACCGCACTGAAGAAATACCTCCAAATGCGTCCAGAGAAGCTCATCGCTTCCTACCGAGCATCGGAGAGTGCTGTCTCCCAGCTAGATTAGACGATCCTCCCCCCATGAGGGTGCAGCTGCCACCCTCGGGAAGGTTCCCCGGCTCTCTGGAAAGCCAGGAGGCAGAGAGGCGGAGTGGGGCACCTTCCATCACCTGCACACACGTTCCCTGCACACTGGCTCACTCTCCCCCTTTATTTCACAAAGAAAAACCCCAAGGACTTCAAGCATTAGGAGTGCCAACTATCACCAGGGCTGTGGAGAGAAGGGATAAAGGGAGGGGAGGGCTGGAACGAGGAGTACCGGAAAACTCGCCCCAGACGGTTTTTGTCTCACTTAAAGGAAGGACAACAAACTGTGGTCTTAACTTTGTTTCTGACCGCCAAGGGTCACAAAGTCTTCTCAGTTATCCTGGGATGTGTGGCCACAGCGCCATCCCATCACGGACACACCAGGCACAGGTCACTGTTTCTCTGAGCATCGTCCCCTGGTGGCCCCCACGGGCTTCCTGGCACTAGAAGGTCAGGGCCCCAAAGCAACTTCTTAGGCCCTCAAAAGGGAACCCCTGGCCAGAAATGGACTCTTCCCCCTGTCTCATCCCTTCAATCATTTGACAAATATTTTCAGAGCACGTACTGTGTGCCAGGCCCTGTGCAGAGCCCACTGGGGACGTGAAGATAAGCCCAGAATGATTCCTTCCGCAGACACTCTGAGGAGGCGGTAAAGGCAGCCGAGCACATGGGTCACCCTGCCTCCTTTCTTCCAGTCCTTCCCCACACGCAGACCCCCCACCCCACATCCATGGGCATGTGCATGCCCACATGTCCCCTTCTGGAGGAGTCCCACGGCTGAGTCCACCCTGCCTGTGTCGTCAACACACAGTTTCTCGGTCTCTGTCTCCCCCGAGGATAGCTCTGGGCCTGGTGAAGGTGAACCTGCAGAAGGTGAAGCCGTCACAGCACACACTCGGTCCAGACAAGGAGGGCCGGGCGATGACCGCAAAGACAGAGCCTCTGCCACCCAGGCCTACCAGCCCATGGCAAAACAGCCAAGTGTATCTTTCAGGTCTCCCTTGGCCGACTCCTTCTCCCCCCAGAGCACCCCACCCTTGGACACACAGGCTTCCCAGTCACTCCAGGCCATGTGGACTACTTGCATTGCACCTGCACCCCCTCGCTTCTGGGGCTGTCTCTGGTGGACACAGTTAGGCATAGGGCCCTGCTGACAGGACCAACAAGGCCACAAACAGTGGATGAATAAACAACTGAGCTAATAAAGCACATATCTATGCAGACATTCTTTCGTTAGAGCCTCACTACAAGCCTTCAAGGCAAATATGATCAGGTACCCCCATTATCCAGACGACGAGTCTGTCAGAGCTACACGGATAAGGGTTCAGAAGGGCTCCTCGTCTTCTCAGAGGTCACACAGCTAAAGCCAGACCAGCCTGTCTCCACTAGTAGGTGGTTAGCAAGATGTTAGCTGCTGAGAGACCGGAGGGGTATCATCTCCCAAGGCTTTTGTTGCTGGCTGGGAGATGCTGCATTTAAAAGCAGACTCCTCCACCCCAGAAGCCATTCACACACCCTGAGACTGGGGGCGGGGCGGGGGGGGGATGAGGTTGTTAGCACTGTATCTGGGCTGGATAAAAGCTTCTGTGACCTCCTGGGGCCTTGCACACAGTAAATCCTCAGCAAATACAATTTGATTGATAAAAAAGAAAGGGAGGGGTGCATGACAACAATGCACCTGCGGTTTTCCACTTCTTGGTTGCTAAAGGAAAGGTCAAAAAAGGAAAATCTAACCACTCTTTTGTCCTCCTCCGCTCCAGGGGGTTAGCCGTCAGCATCACCTTCCAAACCCTCTTCCCTCTCCAAAGGTCTCCTGCGGCCATGGAACAATAGTTAAATCAATTCTTAATTAGCTTTCAAAGTTTACCTTTAGAAAATCCGTATATATGAATATTTATTGAACACTTACTAGGTGCAAGGCATTTGTGCCAATCCCTGGAGATACAAAGGGGCATGGGGACAAGCGTGCAAACAGAAAAACGCTAGCAGCCGCCAGGAATGCCTAATCTAGGACAAACCTTCCACACTTCACTGGAGGAGGCAGGAAGAAAAGTCTCAGCAGAAGTCAAAACACAGAAGGGGCTGACAGTCACAAACGGCACTAAAGAATGCAGGAGGTGCGTTGGGTTAAGTTTTCTTTTTTGAAGTGAGAAGAACAAGGAGAGAATTAACCCACGGCTCAAGATAGACTGGGGAGTTCACACGTGTCAGGGAGATGCCAGAAACGATTTGTTTCTATGTGTTTAGCCCCAAAGAGCAAAGGATCTCAAACTGGAAGCCTCAACCTCAGGACAGAGAGGGGAGGCCAGACAGTGAGAAGCTCCAGAGGAACGGAGGAGCATATTTTATCCCAGTTTTCGGAAGAGGCTGGATTCTGGATGTGAAAATTGATACGCTCTTATCAAAGAAAGTAGTCATCACTAATATCGGAACATTGGCTTTCTGAGCAAATTCCCCTTACATTTAAGGCTTAAAGTAGCTAGATGTATAAAACTCTGGAGTTTTATACCTATTTCCAGGGCAAGAATTAAAGGAAATATTGCCTCCAAAAGGTGGGGGGGGGGAGTGGGGCAGATGGAGACTTTCCTTTGTGGAGCCGTTGAAACAACGGACATTCGGCCTGGAGAAGAGACCAATGATTCCATGTGGCCCAGGAAGGCAGAAGCAGGATCACCGTATCCTAGGAGGGCAGCCTCCTAGATGGTGCCCGTGATCCCCATCCCCTGGGGAGCACATTCTCACCCTGAGCCAAGAATTTGAATGGGGGACGCCTGGGCGTCCCCTGGGTGGCTCAGTCTGTTAAGCATCTGCCTTCGGCTCAGGTCTGATCCCAGAATCCTGAGATTGAGCCCCAAGTCCAGCTCCTTGCTCAGCACGGAGTCTACTTCTCCCTCTCCCTCTCCCCCCACTCATGCTTGCTCTCTCTCTCTCTCTCTCTCTCTCTGAAAAAAATAAATAAAATCTTTTATAAAACAATTTAAATTGTTAATTAAGGGAATGATGGCTCAGAATTCTCATTATGTAAGAGCCAGTCCAATTCAAAAGCAGGAAAATAATAGTTAATGTGCTTCCTGACATCAGCAGTAAGAACTGGATGAGAAACTCTGTTAGAGCCAGTGGCTGTGTATTGCATAGGCCAGAAAGCCTCTGTGTGCACCTGAAATAGGACCAGTACATGCTGAATAACTGAAAATCATTTAGGTTTGTCCTCACCGCTTCGAGGTTTGTGTCTTTCTCACGGTGAATCCAATGGGATCCCGTTCTTTATGATCTCCGCAGTCCTGTCACTTCTTCATAGATTGAGTCGCACCTTGCTATCTGGGACAAATTCCAAATCCTAAGAAGCCCAATTAAGTAAGGACATTAGAGCCTATTAAAATAAGGAGGTCGGTATAGGAAAATAAAAATATTTTATCCACCCCGAACATGAATCCCTTTTACTATGGTCTTATTTTTTAGGATTTTTTTTTAAAGATTTCATTTATTTATTTGCCAGAGAGAGCGCACAAGCAGGGGGAGCAGCAGGCAGAGGGAGAAGCAGACTCCCCACTGAGCAAGGATCCCGATGCAGAACTCGATCCCAAGACCCTGGCATCATGACCGGAGGCAAAGGCAGATGCTCAACCAACTGAGTCACCCAGGCATCCCTACTATGGTCTTACTATCAGTCTCTTGTGTTATATTTCATAATAGATTTTCAAGAAGTATCTTTGCTATGAGACCTGAAATGTAGAGGTAGTCAATCAAGATGAAACTGAAATGTGGTCATAGCAGAGTGGTTGGCACAAAGAGGGTGCTCTGGGGATGCTTATTGAATTGGTTTGCATGGCATTGGAGTGAATTGAACAGATTTAAATCGAAGCTCTCAGGAGGAGGCATTTAATAAACCTTCATCCAAGTGAGCTGGATGGCAAAGTAAATCATGGTAAATCCACATCTTGGGATCCAGCTCAGTCTTTAGAAACACTAATTTCCTGGTCCCAGGGCAGGTCAGAGGGGCACAGTCAGGCTTCTCTCTGTGTGCTAACAGGGGTCTTCAGGGTTTATTGTCCCATTAGAAAACGACAATATGAAGTAGCCAAAGAATATGTACAGTTACCTCTGTTGTGTGTTATCTGAATGTGTACTAAAAAAAAAAGCATGTATTTTTCAGAACATACTTCTAGTTTATTGATTAAAGTCTACTTGAGTACACCAAACAGATGCTGAATACTGAAAACTATTCTTTGATAACTTAGTGTGTAGTATATTCGCTTCCTAGGGCTATCATAATTAACTACCACAAACACGGTGGATGAGAACAACACAAATTTACTCTCGCACAGATCAGGAGGCCAGAGGTCTGAAGTCAAGATTTCAAGCAAAGTTGATTCCTTCTTGGGGCCTCGAGGGAGAATCTGAGAATCTGTTGCCTGCCCCTTTCTAGGTTCTGGTGGTTGCCAGAAATCCGTGGCATTCCCTAGCTAGCAATCCAACTTCTCCCCCAATTCTTCCTCCATTGTCACATGGCCTTCACTCCACTCTGTGGTCTCTGCATCTCCACATCTCTACATGGCCTCCTCACAATGACTCTAGTCATCAGATTTAGGGCCCATCCTAATTCAGGAAGGCCACATCTTAACTAATTCCATGTGCAATAATCCTAATTCCAAATAAAGTCACATTCTGGGGTTCCAGATGGACATGAACTTTGGGGGGACACTATTCAACCTTGTACAAGTAGTATGCATCAACCTTTCATTTTTTTTTAAATTTTACTTACTTATTTGAGAGAAAGAGAGTGAGCAAGAGAAAGAGAGCACACAAGCCAGGCGACAGAGGGAGAAGGAGAAGCAGGCTCCATGCTGAGCAGGGAGCCCGATGTGGGACTCGATCCCAGGACCCTGAGATCATGATCTGAGCTGAAGGCAGATGCTTAACCAACTGAGCCACCCAGGAAAACCTACATTAACCTTTCAATTAGGGGGGATATTGTCTTTTACCTTATCAGCTATGGTGGTGTTTTAACTCAAATAAGAATTTCTACAGAAGTCTTTTGCTATCACTTAAAGACATTTAAGGGCAATGGGTGGCTCAGTCGGTAAAGCATCAGACTCTTGGTTTCAGCTCAGGTCATGATCTCAGGGTCTGTGGATGGAACCTGACGTTGGATTCCCCACTCAGCGGGGAGACTGCTTGAGGATTTTCTCTCCCTCTTCCTTTGCCCCTTTCCCAGCTTGCACACATGTGCATGCTCTCTCTCAATAAAAATAAATAAATCTTTAAAAAGTAATAATAAAATAAAGGTATTTTTCTTCCTGTATCCTTTGGGAAGATGAAGAAAATGTGATAGCCCTTCTTGTAATATTACTCTAAGTTTTTATCCCCAGGCTAATTTGTAAAAATAAAGTTTTCCATTTAAATCTTTATTGTCCAAATAAAAATATTTCTTTTAATTGAGGTATAAACTACATACAGTGAAATGCACAGGTCTTATGGGTACAGTTAAGTGAGTTTTGATACATGTATACACTAACGTAACACATACACCTATCGAATATAGATTATTTTCATCACCCTAGAAAATTCCTTTATGCTTCTTTCCAGTCAACCCCACTCCTTCAAAGGAAACCACTATTCTGATTTCTATCACCATACATTAGTTTTCTCTGGTCTTGAGCATCATATAATGGAATCATACAATTTGTACTTTTTTTTTTTTAAAGATTTTATTTATTTATTTCACAGCGGGAGAGAGATCACAAGGAGGCAGAAAGAGGGGGAAGCAGGCTCCCTGCTGAGCAGAGAGCCCGATGCGGGCCTCGATCCCAGGACCCTGAGATCATGACCTGAGCCGAAAGCAGAGGCTTTAACCCACTGAGCCACCCAGGCGCCCACAATTTGTACTTTTACAGCTGGCTTCGTTAGTTCATAAAGCTATTTTTGCATATACCAGAAGTTTTTTTTTTTTTTGCTGAGTAGTATCCCATTGGATAATTACACCACAGTCTGTTCATCCATTCACCTGTTGATAGCCATTTGGATTATTTCCAGTTTTAAGATATTTTGAATATATCTGCTAGGACCATTCATGTATGAGTCCTTTGCAAACATATGTTTTCACTTTCTGGGGTTGTTGGGTCATGGGATAGGTTTCTGTCTTACTTTGTAAGGAACTGCCAAACAATTTCCCAGTGATTGCACTGTCTTCCCTGAACCAGCAGCATAGAAGAGGGCCAGGGGCTCCCTATTCTCACAACGTTGGTGCTGTCAGTCTTGCATTTTAGCTGTTCTTCCAGGTGGGATTTAATTTGCATTTCCTAGGTGAGTAAAGTTTTTGAACAACTCTTTATGTGTGCATTGGCCATTCACATATCTTCTGTTTAAAGTGCCTGTTCAAGTCCTTTGCCCAAATATTCATTATTTCGTTGTTAACCGTATTTATTATTGAGCTATAGAAGTTCTTTATCTATTCTGCATCCAATTCCTTTGTTAAATATATGTACTACAAAACTTCTTCCCCAGTCCATGGCTTGCCTATTCACTCTTTAAGTAGTGTCTTCTAATAAGCAGAAGGTTTTTCAAAAGACCCCACCAAAAAATTTGCTAGAACTGGTACAGGGATTCAGCAAAGTCACAAGACATAAAATCAAAGTATAGAAATCTGTTGCATTTCTATGCACCAATAATAAAGTAGCAGAAAGAGAAATCAAGGAATCCATCCCATTTACAATTGCAGTAAAACCCGTAAGATACCTAGGAATAAACCTAACCACAGAGGTTTATTCCTGTACTCTGAAAACTATAAAACACTTATGAAAGAAACTGAAGAAGACACAAAAAATGGAAAAACATTCCATACTCATGGATTGAAAGAACAAATATTGTGAAAATATCTATAATACCCAAAGCAATCTACACATTCAATGCAATCCTGATCAAAATAACACCAGCATTTTTTACTGAACTAGAACAAATAATCCTAAAAATTTGTATGGAATCAGAAAAGACCCCGAAAAGCCAAAGTAATATTGAAAAAGAAAACCAAAGCAGGAAACATCCCACTACCAGACTTCAAGCTGTATTACAAAGCTGTAGTCAGCAATATAGTATGGTACTGGCACAAAAACACACACATTGATCAATGGAACAGAACAGAGAACCCAGAAATGGGCCCACAACGATATGATTATACTAATCTTAAGTAAAGCAGGAAAGAATACCCAATGGAAAAAAGCCAGTCTCTTCAACAAATGGTGCTGGGAACACTGAAGAGCAACATGCAGAAGAATGAAACCGGACCACTTTCTTACACCGTACATACAAATAGATTGAAAATGGATGAAAGACATAAATGTAAGACAGGAAACCATCAAATCCTAAAGAAGAACACAGTCAGCAACCTCTTTGACCTCGGCCACAGTAACTTTTTAGTAGACACATCTCTGGAGGCAAGGGAAACAAAAGCCAAAATGAACCATTGGGAATTCATCAAGATAAAAAGCTTCTGCACAGCAAAGGAAACAATCAACAAAACTAAGAGGCAACCTATGGAATGGGAGAAGATATTTGCAAATGACATATCAGATAAAGGGCTAGTATCCAGAATCTCTAAAGAACTCAAACTCAGTACCCCAAAAATAAATAATCCAGTTAAGAAATGGGAAAAACACATGAACAGACATTTCTCCAAAGAAGACATCCAGATGGTTAACAGACACATGAAATATGCTCAGTATCACTCATTGTCAAGGAAATATAAATCAAAACCACAGTGAGATACCACCTCACACCAGTCAGAATGGCTAAAATTAACAATTTTGGGGAAAAAATGTTGGTAGGAAACAGAGAAAGGGGAAATTTTTTGCACTGTTGGTGAGAATGCAAACTGAATCAACCTCTCTGGAAAACAGTAAGGAGGTTCCTTAAAAAGTTAAAAATAGAGTACCCTACGGCCCAGCAATTGCACTACTAAGTATTTATCCAAAGGATACAAAAATGCTGATATGAAGGAGCACATGCACCCCAAGGTTTATAGTAGCACTATCAACAATAGACAAATTATGGAAAGAGCCCAAATATTTGTCCATCAACTGATGAATGGATAAAGAAGATGTGGTGTGTGTGTGTGTGTGTGTGTGTGTGTGTGTACACACACATATATATGACATATATAATGGAATATTACTCAGCCATCAAAAAGAATGAAATCTTGCTGTTTGCAACAACACGGATGGAGCTAGAATGTATTATGCCAAGTGAAATAAGTCAATCAGAGAAAGGCAAATGCCATATGATTTCATTCATAAGTGGAATTTAAGAAATAAAACAGTTGAACAGGGATGCCTGAGTGGTTCAGTCGGTTGGGGGTCTGCCATTCGGCTCGGGTCATGATCCCAGGGTTCTGGGATCAAGCCCTGCATCGGGCTTTCTGCTCAGTGGGGATCCTGCTTCTCCCTCTGCCTCTCCTCCAGCTTGTGATCTCTGTCTCTCTTTCTCTCCCTGACAAATAAATAAATAAAATCTTTAAAAACAAAACAAAACAAAAAACCCAGTTGAACATAGGGCTAGAGAAGGAAAAATAGAATAAGTTAAAAACCAAGAGGGAGGCAAACCATAAAAGACTCTTAGCTATAGAGAACAAATTGAAGGTTGCTAGAGGGAGATGGGTGGGGGATGGGGTAAATGAGTGATGAGCATTAAGCAGGACACTTGTGATGAGCACTGGGTGTTACACATAAGTGATATATCACAATTCTACCCCTGAAACCAATACTACATTATATGTTAACTTGAATTAAAATAAAATAAAATAAAATCCCACCATGTAAAAATTAGAAAGAAAAAAAAAGCCTACAATTTATCTCATATTACTGTTGTGTTTGGTGTGAGAAAGTCCTACACACAGATATCCAGTTACCTAGCACAATTTGTTGAAAAGACATTTCTCTCTCCATTGAATTACTTTGGTGACTTTGTCAAAACCAATTGACCATAGAGGTTTTAGTTTCTATCTGGACTATTCTATTTCATTGACATATTTGTCTATCTTTCTGTCAATACCAAACTCTTGTGGTTACTATAACTTTATAGTAAGTCTTAAAATCAGGTAATGTGAGTACTCCAACTTTATTTTCCTTTTTCATGACTACTTCATAATTTACATTCGAATTTCCACATGAGTGCCAAAAACCCACTGACGGTCAACTTGGGAAGAATTAAAATTTGAGTCTTACAATCCATAGAGGTAGTGTATCTCTTTATTTATTTTTGTATGTATGACTTTTTTCCTCAGAAACATTTTGTAGTTTTTGGTGTAGATATCATGCACATGTTTTATTAAATTTATTACTAAGCATGTTTTGGTTTTTGATGCTATTGGAAAGGTACTTTTACTCTATTTTCCAATTGTTGCTTTTATATAGAAATACATTTGTACATTGACTTTGTCTTCTGCTACAAAACTACTTCTAAATGACCAGACCTTGTGAGGCCTATTGTACACACCTTTAGATTTTCTATACACAATCTGATCTGAATTAAAAATTATATTTCTTTCCAATATTTTTGCTTTTTAATTATTTTGACTTCTTCTCCTTGTCTTACTATAGTGACTTGAACCTCTGGGATAATGCTGAACATAACAATGAAGAAGAACATCCTGGCTTGTTCCTGATCCTAGGGAGAAATTTTCCAATATTTTATCTTTAAGTGTGGTATTATCTTTAGGTATTTACACAAGATTGAGAACGTTTCTTCTAATTTTAGTTCCCTAGCAATTGTTGTTTTGATGTGTTCCCACGAATGGACATTAAATTTTGTAAAATGCTTTGTCTCCATCTATTGAGATGATCATAAAACTTCTATCTTTTATTCTGTTATTGTGAGGAATATTGATTTATAATGTTCTTTTCTTATAATATCTGGAAACAAGAATGGTGAACGGCTTCAAAAAACAAGGTGGGAAGTCATCTCTCCTCCTCTATTTTCTCAAAGAACTTGTGTGAGACTGGTACTATTTCTTAATTAAATATTTGATAGAATTCACCAGTAAAGTCATCTAAGTCAGAAGTTCTAAGGTTGTTAATTATAAATTCAATTTATTTAAAAGACAAGTATTTTGGTTTTCTTTTTCATCTCACGCCAGATTTGGTAAGTTGTGTTTTTCAAAGAGTTTGTTGAATCTATTGGCAAAAATTGTTTTTAATACTTCTGTATTATCATTTTAATAGCTTTAATATCTATAGAGATGTCCTCTCTGAATTCCTCTACTGATAATTTGCACTTTTCTTTCCTTTTCTTAATCAATCCTGTTAGAGAGTATCAATTGTATTAATCTTTTTAAAGGACCAACTTTTTGTTTTGCTAGTATTTCTCTACTATCTGGTTTTTAGTCCATTGATTTTTGCTTTTAACTTGATTGCTTCCTTCATTCTACTTACTATGGGTTTAATTTGCTTTTCTTATTCTAGCTTCTTAAGGTGGAAATTTAAGTAATGATTTTAGACCTTCTTTTTCCAGTATGAGCATTTAAAAACGTAAATTCCAGTCTAAGCACTCCTTTAGCCACATCTAGCAACTTTGAGTATGTTAGGTTTCTTCTTTTCATTTTCCATCAGTTTAAAGTATTTTCTAATTTAACTTATAATTTCTTCTTTAATTCAAGGGTTATTTGCTGATGTATTTTTAATTTTTACATATTTGACATTTTCCTGATATGTTTCTGTTATTGACTTTTAGAACATTCTGTATGCTCTCAAGCCTTCAAAATTTAGTGAGGTTTGTTTTATGGACCAGCTTTTGTTCTATATTGGTGAATGTTCCATGTATATTTGGAAAGAATGAGTATCCCACAGTTGTCGGATGTAGTGTTCCAGAAATACTAATTAGGTTAAGTTGGTTGATAGTGCTGTTTAAATCCTCTATACCTTATAAATTTTTGTCTAGTTGTTCTATCAATTACTGAATGCGTAATATTAAAATCTGCAACTCTGTGAATCTAACTATAAAATTGTGAATTTGCCTATTTGTCCCTTTAGTTCTGACGGCTGTTGCTGCATGTATTTGGAACTTTGTTATTATGGTGCAAATACATTTAATGTTTTGGTACTTTCTTGATGATTTGACTCTTTTATCATTAAGAGTGACTCTCTTGGGGGCGCCTGGGTGGCTCAGTGGGTTAAAGCCTCTGCTTTAGGCTCAGGTCATGATCTCAGGGTCCTGGGATCGATTCCCACATCGGGCTTTCTGCTCAGCAGGGAGCCTGCTTCCTCCTCTCCCTGTCTCTCTGCTTACTTGTAATCTCTCTCTCTGTGTCAAATAAATAAAATCTTTAAAAAAAAAAAAAAGAGTGACTCTCTTGGGGCACCTAGGTGACTCAGTTGTTAAGCACCTGACTTTGGCTCAGGTCATGATCCCAGGATCAAGCCCTGCATAGGGCTCCCTGCTCCTCAGGGAGCCTGCTTCTCTCTCTCCCACTCCCCCGCTTGTGTTCCATCTCTCACTGTGTCTCTCTCTGTCAAATAAATAAATAAAATCTTTAAAAAAAAAAGAGAGTGACTATTTCTGATAAAACTACATGTCTTTAAGTCTATTTCAATGACATTAAGTCACTCCATCTTTCTCATGATTAATGTTTGCATGGTTGCTATTTTATTGATCTTTTACTTGTAACCTATATTTAATTTTTATATTTAAAATGCATCTCTTGTAGCCAGAAAAGTGAAGTTTTTTGTTGTTGTTATACAGTCTGTAAATCATTGCCTTTAAATGGAAGTGTTTGGTCCATTTGTATTTATTTATTTATTTAAGATTTTATTTATTTATTTGACACAGAGAGAGAGAGAGAGGGAGAGGGAGCACAAGCAGGGGGAGCAGCAGAGGGAGAGAGAGAAGCAGGCTCCCTACTGAACAGAGAGCCTGACTCAGGGCTCGATGGGATCATGTACCTTAGCCGAAGGCAGCTGCTTAACCAACTGAGCCACCCAGGCACCCTGGTCCATTTGAATTTACTGCAGTTATTTAAAGAGTTTACTTTGAGCCTACCATTTAGCTACTTGCTCACTACTTGTCTCTTATTTCTCTTTTCCTGCCTTATTTTGTATTAAATGTGTGGGTTTTTTTTTTTTTTAAGAATTCCATTTTATCTCTGCTTTTGGCTTCTTAGCTTCTTGAACTTTTTCTTAGTTGTGTTCAAGTTCACTTATCCATTGTTCTTCAAAGGCTACTCTGTTGTTAGGCCTATCTAGTAGATAGGCTTAAATCTAGCCAGTAGATTTTTTTTATGTCTTGTATTTTATTTTTCAGTTCTAGAATTTCCATTTATTTTTATTTTTAGAGTTTCCATTTCTCTTCCTTAATATCCATCTCTTTTCCTTAAATTATTGAACATGTTTATAGCAGTTAATTTAAAGTACTTATCTGATAATTCCAATGCCTGGGCTACCTGTGGATATGTTTCTATTGTCTGCATTTTTTCTCCATCATGAGTAACATTTCCCTGTTTATTTACATGTGTCGCTTTTTTAAAATTGTACTCCAGGGGCACCTGGGTGGCTCAGTCATTTAAGCGGCCAATTCTTGGTTTCAACTCAGGTCATGATCTCATGGGTCGTCTGCTTGGATATTTTCTCCCTCCGTCCCCACTTGAGCGCACATGTGGGCACACGTGCACAGTCTCTCTCTCAAATAAATAAATGAATCTTTAAAGAATAAAATAAAATAAACAAAACTGTACTCCAGGAATCGTGTATAGAAAAACAGTGGCAAATGGAACACATTTATCCAGAGTCGAATTCATCTGGTGCTGAGAGGTAGATTTATTCAGACCGAGTTAACTGCTGATTTGCCCAACTCCTAGCCAGGGTCCTCTATTCTTTTTTTACCTTTGAATTCAACTCTTACAGGGCCAGAATCCAAAAACCAGAAGAATGTCTGAAACTACATGATTTTTCTCTGCCCACCAGGCTTTCCTCCACTGGTGCTGTCTCAGCAAAATTCAGAAAGGAGGAGATGAATTTGTGGTGATTTTGTGTATTTTTGTTCCATTTATTAACTTATTGCTTCTCAGCAACATAGCCATCTTTCTTTGCCCTTCTCTGTGATCCTGGGGTAGTTCTCCAGACTACATTTCTCCCTTGCCAATTGGCTTGATGTTAGACCCTGTCAACAGAGAGCATTGGAGAGACATCGTAAATCTGGAAGAGACTTTTTCTTCTTTCAGTGTTTTGTTTCTCTACCTGGTGGCAAATGGATCACATGCAGGGCACCTGGCAGTGGTTCCCAGAGAGGAGGATGGTCCCTGGTTCAGCAGCAAACACTCTCCAATGCAAGTCAACACATTTTCCACAGAAGTCTGAATCTCAGCCTTTCCTCTGCATCTAAGTTCCTTGATTACTAACTTTTCTGTCAGCTTTAGGGCTGGTTACTGCTTTCTGTAGTTACTACTTTAGAGTTCTCCTTTACCTCTTTTAGTAGTTAGCAATTCTTTATATTAAATCTTCCTCATTCAAAATTTTGCCTATGGCTAAATGTCTTCTAACTGAACCCAAGGGTCTTTCAGATTCCAGTCCCTCCTACCAGTGCACGCTATATATGAAGCCTACTGATTTCTCCTTGTCGGTTCTCTGCCTTGTGCAGGTCCACTCCTCCATTCCAGAACCAGGTCACACCTTCAATGGTCCCCAGGCAGCACCACCCTTGCACACACTATTCCCAACTCCTACGATCCCTTCCCTACCTCCATTACTCAAAATCATCCTTCCAGATGGACATCTCCATCTGGGAAAACCCCCCACTCCTACATCTACCTGTATCTGCCCATTCCCCAGGTATGGAAGCTAGAGTTTTCTGCTATACTCAAGAAGGGCTTGTTTCTCTCCAGATATGGTTCATCAGGATTTCTTTGCACCCATCACTTTTTCTAGTCCCATTGAAAAACAGTGTTGCTTCCCATGACCAAAAGTTTTTCACATCCTTATATATCCTGACTCGAAGCAAGAGACCTCTAGGTATGCTTTCACATGCAAAGAAAATTTCTAGAAGTATACAGCATTACAGTCCTAAGAACTGAGAAATGTGGAAAGAGACTAAGTACAGAAGAGACAGAAATTCTTACTTTTTACTATAGTCTTCATGAATTCATTCATCTAGTCAATAAATATTTATCAAGCACCTATTACGTGCCACTATTTCAGGCACTAAGAATACAGTATAAACAACAACATAAAGTCACAGAACTTACATTCTCCCATAGAACTTATGTTCTAGTAGGGAGAGGCAGACAATACGTAATCAAATATATAATATGCCAGGTGGTAATAAATGTTAGAAGAAATCAGGTTAAGGGACCTAAAGCATGATAGCAGTGATGGTGTTATTCCATAATGATGGTCTGGGAAGACCTCTCTCATTAAAGAATATTTGAGCAGAGACCTCAAGGAGCTTGGAGGGTGAGCAGAAGGGCGTTCCAGGCAGAGAAGAAAGCAAACTACAGGAGCCCTGTGGTGGGTGTGTGCTGAGTGTGTGACAAGACAGTAAGGATATGGGACAGAGCGTGACTGAGCAGGAGAGGGAGAAAAATGAGATAAGGCAGAGAGTGGGGGGGCCAGAGCATAGAGTGCCCTGCAGGCCGCTTAGGATCACTGCTTCTTTCTCTGAGCCTGGCAGAGAAATGATCCGACTCACATTTTCAAAGACTCACTTCAGTGGCTGTGAGGAGAACACAGCTTTGTAGGTTCTGTCCTAATTTACTAATTTTCATTGTAAACATGAATATGTGTGTGTACAACTCGTATAACTTGAAAAAAATAATTTTAAAATAAATAAGGAACCCAAGCAGCCTGCTACAAAATTAAGCCCTGGCAGAATGCTCACAGTTGCCTGAGGCCGGCACCATGGGAAGACAAGATGGGGTCTGGGGCACCACTTCTCAATGTTAATTTCCACCTTTCAGACTCAGTGTATCCAAAGGGGAGTCCGGAGGAGACAGGAGATGATGCGGGCCAGATGCAAATCGTGATTTGTTTAAGTGTTCCAAACAGACTTAATATTTGGAATAATATTAATAAGAATCATTATTCTTATACCGTATAATTAAATATAAAAACAAACATAAATATATAAAAATAATTATGTTATAATAATGATAATAATGATAATAATGATTACTATTATTGGAATAATAATATTTGGAGTCAAATCATAATATTTTATACTATGCCTATGTATATATGTATATGTGTGTGTCTGCACACACACATATGCACATACACATCCATTTAATTTTAAAAATTGGCTAGCTCTGTAAACTCCTGCTACCAGAAGGTACTATCCAGTTGTCCCTTTCTTTCTTTTAATCCCTTTTTATCCCTTTTTTTTAGGGTCTTTTTTTTAAAGGGCCAACGTGTGGCAAAACTAAAATTCTTGAGGCCACCATGAGCTGAGCTGGATCCAGAGCCCTTGCCTGGGAGGGCCCCGGTGGTGTGAGAGTCATCACTAGCTCTGTGTGGGGTGGGGTAGGGTGGGCATGGCCCAGGCATGGGCTGGGAATCAAGTTCATCTTTCCTGTCTGTCCCATTTCTAGATCCCTCACCCTCCTTGCTCCCACATGCCTGGCTTCCTGCTTGCACGTGCCTGCCCCATTGCTGGAGATGACAGATAACAAATTCTTCCTAATCTTGAGTTGAACTCTGCCTCCCAGAAACTTCTCTCCTCAGGCCTCACCTCTTACCCTCTGGATGGGAAAGTCCATTCTTCCCTTCCTACAGAAGAAGTCTCTATGTTTCTAGAGGAGGATCAAGACAAGACTCACACCTTCAGCCTGCCTTTTTCACCTCACCTCTCTCTGGTCCAGTCCGAAGACAGGTTCTCACTGATCTACAGAGAGAGTTGTCCAGCCTCCTAGAATCCCTTTCCACAGCCATCTCTGCCCTGGCACATCCTTCTACGTGGCTCATTGCCTCATGAGACTCCCTGCCTCGTCCAGCAGAGAGGGACCCTCCCTGTCGGCCTTCCCATGGCACCCTGTGGGCACTTCCATAGCTCACCCTCCAAAGCACGGGAATCCTGTGTGACTGGCCTGGCTCACTTCTCTGTACCCCCAGTCAGACTGAGAGCTTCCCTGAGGCAGGAACCGCCAGGCCTCTCACAGGGGTGAACATACAGCTGACGCTGAATAAATATATGTTGAGTAGAGTGATTAATTAACAAATGAAATCAACCTGGGAACTCACCCATCTTTATGTGACTAGAATCCCACATTACCTTTTTTACTAGTCTTATCAAAAATGAAGAAAAAAGAAAAGAAGATGTCTAGGCAAGTTTTCCCAATTCATAGGACTATAGTGGGTACCTTTTGGAACAAAAAATAGTCCCTACCCACACCTTCCCCATTTCCCTAAGGACAGAGGCCCCTGCCTTTCCTTAAACAGCTTGTAGAGGACAAAGAGAACAGAATTCAGTGAGTGGCATCTGTCATGCCAGGCCCTGACAAGGTGCCTTTCACTGATCACCTCACTGATTTCTCATAATCCCCTCATGGGGGCGGCCTTACTATTCCCATTTCACAGATGAGGACCTTGGTGCCGCGTGAGCTGCCCGGGATCTGTGACACCATAAACAGAACTGTGGAGATGTGTGCTTGACCCTAGAGCACTCCTTTTCCACAGCCCAGTATGTCTCTGGGAAGGGAAAACAGAAGGAAGGAGCAGGAATGAACAAAGAGAAATAATGGGAAAATGAAGACAGTTGGAGACCCCTGAGATAAAAGAGAAAAGGAATGGTAGCTGGAGGAGGATGTAAGGTCAGAGAGAGGTTCCCTCTTCCCTTTCACCTTCTTCTCCTCCCTCCTTCCTCCTCTTCTATTTCTTCCTCCTTCTCCTTTAAATCTGTCTTTTATATAGAAGAGACCTAAGTGTGTTGCAGGCAAAGTGGAACAAGACAGAGAGGTGGCTTGGGTGTTTGAGAGAAAGAGCAGAGTAGATGAAGGTCTTGGAGAAAATATCTGGGTTCGAGTTGGGACATGAGTAGATGGCTTAACCTGGACAAGGTGGGAAGGATTTTACTTTCTCAGATTCATCTGGAAGGACAGGAGGGAGGCAGACTAACATTTGTCAGGTAGCTAGAGCCTGAGCAAGGGCTCCGCACATGTCAGCTCAGTTTGTCCTCGCAATCAGCTTGTGCTGTAAGTCTTACGACGGTCTGTCTAACAGGTGACGGGGCAATGGGTATGGGTGCAGAAGAGAGGGCTCAGCAGGCATGAGGGAGAGCGCAAGGAATGGAGAGCGGAGGGCTGTGGGAAACGCCTGGAGTTCCTGGCGTGGGTATTGCCATCAAAACCAGGTGGCCCCCAAAACAAAATAGATGCTGTGTGGCCCTTTACAGAAAATGTTTGCTGACCCCTCTAGTACTCCCTCAGCTCCCTGGGGACTAGGACCATCTCCTACTCTTGTTTCCACTACAGGAAAGTGCCTAAAATATAGGGAGGTCAATAGATATTAAGAAAATATGAATAAATACGAAAACATCAAACAGCACGTTTTTCAACAGCAGGCTCTTCTCGCTCATTGTGAGGCAGATTGGGATTGTGGCCATTTGAAAGCAGTATATCCTGCCATTTTAATACCCTGATAAAATCAGACTGATTCTAACCCAAAAACCCCAATTATGCCCAGACTCAGCCAAAGCCACATTTTCAACTTGACTCTGTTCTTCTAAACTATAAATTTTCCAAATCAGCTCAGTGAAGAGTGACATAAAGTTTCACATTCGTGGTGAGCTATTTTATAGGCCCTCAGATCTAAGAGCCCACAGCAGCTCTAATGTTGGCTGTGAGACCTGATGAGAAATCAGCCTGGTTCTGAAATATCATATTCCTAATTATAGGAAGAACAATGGCATTGAAATGGACAGACATTATCTCTGGGGAGAACCAGGACTGGTGGGGGGTTCGGAGAGCATGAGAGCCCAGGGATTCATATGGAGAAGGCCATGGGTTATTTGGTAGATAACTATGTATATTCCCACCAAGCCTCCGAAGAATGTTGAAGGATGGGCTCCTTCTCTTTCCTTTCCTTGTGGAATAGAATAGGATTTATCACAGAGCCAATGACACAACAGAGTCTTATGCCTACCACCTTCTCTACTTTTCCCAGGCAGCTCTTAACTTAGAGAAAAAGCTCTCCCCTCGAAAAGGAAAGACAGTCAAATGAGATTTTGTTCCTATTAGACAATGAACAGGGAAGCTCAGTTGACTCCATGTGCTAAATTACATGATCATATTAGCTTCAATTTATTGTGCATTCCCTATGGGCCAGGCAATATACAAAGTGTTGGACACAGCTCATTTGCTCCTAATGGCAACCTGTGATACAGGTGTTAATGTCTGCATTTGAGGCTCAGAGAGGTGAAAAGAGGCCGTGTAACCACAAGGCAGTGGCAGGACTTGGGGGCAGAGCCTACACTGCCCGGACACCAATAGTGAACCACAGAGCCTCATGTGCAAGGCAGCAGCTATCCTCAGAGTTTGCCCTAATTGAGAAGAAAACACAATCTCTCTCTCTCTCTCTCTCTCTCTCTCTCTCTCTCTCACACACACACACACACACACACACACACACGCAGCACAGTGAAACCCCAACGTAAGGAAGCGGGATTGAGGTGCAGACCTGAATGGCCCCCCAAGAGTAAATCCAAGGGCTGGAGGAAGGCTAGGAGGCTTTCTGGAAGAGGTGATCCTTGGAGGATGGGAGAGCCACTTCTGGCCCTAGTGTCTACTCGCCTGACTTTTATCTGTCTGCTTGGCCAGAGGCAGTGTCTTGTCCATCAGACGGGCTCAAGGATCATTTGTTGACCAACAATCGTAAGTAATGCCACTAATGGGTGTCTACTTCTCCACGAACACAGTGAGAACCAGTAACCACCATCCAGGGCATAACTGGATGGTTCTGCCCCTTCGTGTTGGCCTCCAGTGGCCCACAGCTCTGCACATTGCCTTCCTGACCTTAGCCCTGGGCCTCCAATCCCTGAACCGTCACAGTAGTGGCTGGCTTTCCAAAGAAGTCCCCATCCTAGACTGGCAGCGGGCTCTTTATTTCCAATTAGTCCCACCATCTCCCTCTGAAGCTCCCCCCACCCCCCCAGGGCCAGGACTGAAGGTGATAGAAATGGGAAGGAGAGCGGCACTGATAGACCCTGCCATTTCCAAGGCTGCATAGCTCACAGAGGCCATTTGCCATGGCTTTCTCCTGCTTCCTGGCTCTTGCCCCTCTGGTGCCAATGTTAGATGGCCCCTCCCACTCAGGGGCCCCTCCCACTCAGGGGCTCCTCCCACTCTGGGCTCCTCCCAATCTGGGGCTCAGATGCTTCCCTGTGGTAATACGAATCAGCAGCAGGGCGCCGAGAGGAGGGAAGTTTAAAGCAGTCTTTAGGGATTGGAAGATTATTTGGTGACACGTCCCTAAGCTTTTTCTGCTTAATACCCATAAATTTCAGGGGTCACGTACGCTAACAGCTTTTGATTTATGATGCTCTTATTCTTGCATTGTATTTAAGCTAAATTGTGAAAAGGTAGCAAGAGTAAAAAGAGCTTTTAAAAACGCTTTGGGATCCATCACCGGGTCAAGCCATTTCTGTCCATCTTTGCCACCACTCTGTTAAAACCAGGGCTGTGGGCGCTGACAGCCGAGTACCTAATTGATGTTGGACGCCGGCCCACCAGGAGTCCTCCTCTTCTCAGAAATTTTTTCTTGCCATTCCCCAGCCCCTGCCACCAGAAGACCTTTTAATGGCTGGTGAGGTCAAGGAAGGAAAGCAGACTTTGGGTAAACTTTGCGGGGCCACGTCTTACTCCGCTGCCATAGCGCACAGATATTCCCAAGACCTCTAATTAAAATGCCTATAGTGGACCGATTCGCTCCTGTTTCATTGCCCAGGGGTTGCAAAGCTCCCTGCTAATGCTGAACACAAATTAACAAAATGCTGCGTCAGCCTTTCTTGTCCCATTACAGCGTTATTGTCATATTTATTAGCACAGTTCCCTGTAGGACACTGGCGGAATATAGAGAAATTGAGTTAAGCCCTCTCCGTGGCTAGATGGGGAAAGGCTTTGCCTTTTCCCTGCGGCAAACGTCAACTCTGCAGCTCGGGCTCGCAGCAACTCCCCCTCCTCCCCGCCCCGCCTCCGAAGACAAGCCGGCAGTGTTCTCACGCTGGATGGGGACGGTCCCTCACACTGTAATTATCTTCCACTCACGCTACTGTGAAATGACTAGGCTGTTCACCACTTTTATTTCAAAGAACAGTTCTTTATTCGTTTACCAAAATGTACCAACCTACAATACTACCATGAATTAATTACAGACCGAGGGGAAAACAAACACAAACTTCACCCATCACGTTGTTCTAAATCACATTAGCCTAATTGCTTGATATGCAGAATTAAGTTTACTTTTGTACTTCTCCCTCAATTCCTCCCCTCCCGTTCTGTGTCAGTCTGGCTGCCTGCTTCTGCGCTCCTCTGGGGGAGACGGATCTTACCCTGAGTAACAGGAAGGTTGAAAGAGGGGGGAAACAAAACAAAACAAAACACTTCTTTGGAATGTCTGACAGGAAGGAAAGGTATGTACTATTACAACTTTGTTCTTGGCAACAACAGGGACATACATCCTGATACCTTCCTTCTTTCTCCTGGCCCACTAGAAAAATATTCTCAAGTCATGTCACGGGAGAAGGGGCAGAATGTAAATACTATATGAAAAGGGGGCACAGAGGCAGTCTGTGTGGAGAATTAAGGGCAGGGGAGTGATGTGTAAGCAATGTCTTCGAAGACACATAGAATTTCATCACCTGGAGAAGTGAGGGAAGAGAATTCCAGGAGCCAGGAATGAAAAGCGGAAAAACACAGAGGCTTCGAGAATCCATGGGGAAGGGCAAAGGGCTCGTGAGGCCTTTTTCATTTCTATGTTTGCATGTGTTTTATGATATAACGCATTAAAGTATTAGTATGTTTATAATCTATGATACATACATTGGAGATGTGCACTTGAGGAATTATTTATTATAGGGAACACGATACAAATATTTGACAACCATTGACATAAATAAGGGAATCTATCTGAGATTTCTTTTTTTTTTAAGATTTTATTTATTTATTTGACAGAGAGAGACACAGTGAGAGAGGGAACACAAGCAGGGGGAGTGGGAGAGGGAGAAGCAGGCTTCCTGCCGATCAGGGAGCCTGATCCAGGGCTCGATGCAGGGCTTGATCCCAGGACCACGGGACCATGACCTGAGCCAAAGGCAGATGCTTAATGACTGAGCCACCCAGGTGCTCCCTATCTGAAATTTCTAAGCAACTGAGTGGCTAGAACACATGGGAGTGGTACAAAGATAACCTTGTGTGGTGCATGGGGTGGGGGATGGGAGGGGGGCTGCAGGCAGAGAAGTGGAGCTGGAGGCCACGGCTATGGTCCAGGTGGAAGGTGCTGGTGAGGACCTGAGCAAGCCCAACAGAGGGTGAAAGGGAAAAAGAGGCAGTACAGGGAAACTCTTTTGGAAAAGTAGCATCAGTTAGGACTTCCAGTTGGAAGGCATAGGGGTAGGGAAAGTTTGGGATTCTGAAACTGTTATCTCGGAGAGGTAGCTGTGATAGCTTTTGTGAAGACAGAATAAAAGAGAAGATGTGAGGAAGGGGGCAAATGATAAGTCCAGTTTTGGAAATGTTGAATTTAGGGTGCCTGTGGAACATGTGGGTGGATGTGGCCTTTAAAACAGCTAAAATTCCAGCCTGGTACCCAAGGAGCTAGCCAAGCAAGACTTTGGGTATGTAACCCCCTCAGATGGGGACCCATCTCCTTTTCTGTCCCTATATCCTTCAGTCCATGTAGAAAATACAAGGAGTGCCTCTCTATGCTAGGCCTCATGCTCATGTGGTCAGCAGGCAAGGGCAGTTAGCAAGCAGAGACGATTTCTGGGCTGATCAGGCTGAGCCCTGGCACTACTTACTTAGCCATTGGCCTCTGTGCTGGAGGCTCACACAACTATCTTGATGCCTTCATTTCTATCAGGTGAGGAACCCAAAACCAAGGGCACTCATTCTCACTCCTTTCACTACAGCCCTCCCCACACTGCCTGTCACATCAGGACCCAGAATTCACTGGAAATCTTCATGCTTGGCCAACCAAGCCCCCAGGAAAATCACTGGTCCCTAGGCAAGGCAGCTCATTCGTGCTTTCTCTCAACGCCTGGGACATCAGCCAAAACTGTGACAGGTCAGAGTCAAACTCAATTCTCACCATTGAATATGAGTGAGGGGAGTGTTGGAATTCTATGTTATAAGCAAGTATTTTCAAGCTTCCACATGCTCCAGCATCACGAGTTGCTCAGCCTCAAGTCAGGGATTTTAGGAAAACATTTGGGGCCAGTTGGCGATGACTATGGCTGATGATTCAAGAATACAAGATTTTTGTCCCAATCCAGTTACTGTCATTGATCCTGGAGCAAGACATTGAACTAGGGCACCTCAGTCTCCTTGCAATGAAGCTTGACTACGTCAGGCAGGTGCAGGACTCTGAACATCAGTTTGAAAATTCAGGCCACAATCATTATTACTCATTTTCAACAGGTTATACACTTAAGAATTAGAGGAAAATTCCCGATTGGAGAGTTCATGAATATCTAGTTAAGAGGATGAAAGTAAGATTAATAATTTGTACTCAGGGGGTGCCTGGGTGGCTCAGTGGGTTAAGCCTCTGCCTTCAGCTCAGGTCATGATCTCAGGGTCCTGGGATCAAGCCCCACATCCGGGTCTCTGCTCAGCAGGGAGCCTGCTTCCCCTCCATCCTCTGCCTGCCTCTCTGCCTATTTGTGATCTCATTCTCTCTCTTAAATAAATAAATAAAATCTTTAAAAAAAATTTGTACTCAAATAGAAGAATCTGGATCCTCAAGGTTCTCCCTCCCAACTAGAGCACAAGGCATGTTGAGATGTCTGCTGACCACTAGGGACATCTTACGCCCCACTGGGAGAGGTGGAATGCACAGTGGGGGCAGTGCACAAGCATCAGCCATGGGGGTGCTAGCCTACCTCCATCAACACAACCTCCTTGTTGAATTTCAGCAATTTTATGGACTTTGAGCACTTGCACTGCTGCGGCAGGAGGAGACAGCCAGTTGTCATTTGTAAAGGATTTGGAAACATCAGAACATCTACTCTGCCCTTAGGGGAGAGTTAGAATTTTTGTGAAATATGTCCCTTGGCTATCTGGAGTGGGCACAGCAGATATGTGACTGACCTAACATTAAAAAAAAATGTAGGTATTTACTAAATCATAAGAGACCATTATGCGGTACATTTACCATTAATAATTTACAAGGAAATAGATGAAAACTGTCAGATGAAATCTCAAGATAAATATTGTTATACACTAAATTGCATAATTCATCGGCATCACACAGCTGGCCGCCATGTTTACTGTCAGTGCCTTGGGCTGCCCATAGTTCTACAGCTGCAGAATTCCTTAAATTTCCTATGTTGAAGGCTTAACCTTCAGTGCAATTGTAATTGGAGATAGGGCCTTTAAAAAGGTAGTGAAGGTCGGGGCTCCAGGTTTGGGTGGCTCAGTCAATTAAGCATCCAACTCTCGGTTTCAGCTCAGGTCATAATCTCAGGGTTGTGAGATGGAGCTCTGCATCCGGATCCATACTCAGAGCAGAGTCTGCTTGGGTTTCTCTCTCCCTCTCCTTCTGCCCCTCCCCCCAACTCATGTGTTCCCTCTCTTTCTGTCTCTTCTCAAATAAATATATCTTAAAAAGTTAAATGAAGGTTAAATGAGGTCATAAGGGTGGGGCCCTGATCCAACAGGACTGGTGTCCTTATAAGAAGGAGAGACGCCAGGGGCGCAAAGGCACAGGGGAAAGACCATGTAAAGGCACAGCAAGTAGGAAAGCATTTACAAACCAGGGAGAGAGGTCTCGAGAAAAATCAAACAGCTAACACCTTGAACTTGTACTTCTAGACTCCAGAATGGTGAGAAATAAATTTCTGTTGTTTAAGTCACCCAGCATCTGGGATTTTCCGATGGCAGTCCTACCAACTAATACAGACACTGTGAACACATTTTCTTCTTTAGCATGGGAAAAAGATCACCTCTGTTTTCATCCTATCAATACATAATCAAAATAAATACAACTTGTTTTTAGGAACTTGTTTTTCTTTTATTGCACTTTGTGTTTCTTATTGTTCTTCATATTACTTCTGAATCAACCTACCCCTACTCCTCTCTCTACTCCTACCATGGCTCATCATTATGGCATGGAAGCTTCCATCCCTCTCTCAGACAGCTAAAGATAGCTGAGGACAATAACTGGTTGTACTGATTTGCAGCACTTGGTGTAAACTGAGGGCTGCCTGGAATGTTCTAATCAAAAGGCATGCACCTAAGGAAAAATATGTGTCTTCTTCTATCCCACTGAGGTGCCCATCACTTATTTTCTGTTCTGCAATGATACTTTACACCAAAAAGAGATGAAACTGTTGACCTCAAGATTTTTATCCTATTTCTGGGAGCAGTTTGGACACAAATCTACAGAGATTGGACAGAAGGTAAGTGAAATTGATGGTGCCACATAGCATCATCTAAACAAGCATGGCCCATAGGGGGACATGAAAATGTCCAGCTGCCTTCATGGCCATGAGACATGGACTGATCACAGCTCTTATGATGTCATATCGTATACATCACATCTGAGCTCCTTGTCACCACTGAGCCAGACTTAACACTAAATAGTGAGACGGGGTATCAGTGACCCTGACTTTCAGGGCAGACATTCTCGCACTAAGGACTGAGCTTGCTGTGACATACGATCCTGTGTGGGAACCCGCAGGGAGCCTGAATGGCAGTATAGAACTGTGGGCAGCCCCAGGCACTGACAGCAAACATGGCGGCCAGCTGTGGGATGCTGGGAAATGACCACTCCTGAGAGGGCAGCCAGAAATCTAAAGGATAGCTCAAACTTCCTCAGAATTAGAGTCACCAACAGGGAATTTCTCTAAAAGCTGCTCTGCAAACCAAAGGATAACTTCAAGAGACATTATGGGAAGGACCCAGAGAACCATGTCCCTCTGGATGAATGAGCTATACCACCTGGGATTTTAGCTCTAAACCCCTGGACTTGAGACACAAACAGCCTAGGGCTCAAAGCAGTGCTTACCAAACTTCATATCCCTTAGGTACAACCTTTGTGAAATTCGTTATATCTGAATACCTCCTATGATGGCTAATTTTATGTGTCAACTTGACTAAACCATGGGGTACTCAGGTATTTGGTCACACATTCTGAGCGTATCTGTGAAGGTGTTTTTGGATGAGATTAACGTTTGAATCTGTAGACTAAGTAAAGCATTAAAACATCTTAATGGGGGTAGGCCTAGTCTGATGAATTAAAAACCTGAATAGGATAAAATAAAGCTGAGTATGAAGGAAATCCTCTTGCCTGGTGGCCATTGAGCTAGGATGTCAGCTTTTTTCCTGCCTTTGGAATCAAACTGAAACATTAGCTGCTCTTGGGTCTCAAGTCTGCCAGCTTTTGGACTGGAACTACACCATTGGTCCTCCTGGGTCTCCAGCTTGCTAACTACAAATGTTAGGACTTCTCAGTCTCCATAATCATGTGAGCCAATTCCTTACAATATCTCTCTCTCTCTCTCTCTCTCTCTCCCACTGGTCCTGTTTCTCTAGAAAACCCTAATACACCTCCTATACCACATTTACTTAATGCTTACTAAATCTTTCAATGGCCTATTGAAATAAATACTTAAATCCAACTTTATGTCTTTTTATAAATTCAAATCAAGTACTCATTGTTAAAGACATAAACATATAAACTAACTGTAAAATTAAGTATATACTTATTAAAATAATAGTCACCCCAAAAACAAATACTTCTGATGGTAACTCTATATAGAATAAAAACCTCTCTCATTTTGATTCCTAGCAAATGGAGATCAACTATATTTTAAGGCTTATTTTTTAAGATTTATTTCATAAGCCAAACCATCAAGAGTTGGATGCTTAACCGACTGAGCCAACCAGGCACCCCAACATCAACTTTATTTTATAGTGAATCTTACACTCTTTCTTCAAATGGAAAATCTTGGGGCACCTGGGGGGCTCAGTTGGTAAGCATCTGCCTTCAGCTCAGGTCCATGATCCCAGGGTCCTGGGATTGAGACCTGCATCAGGCTCCCTGCTCCACAGGGAACCTGCTTGTCCCTCTCCTTCTGCCTTCCCCACCCCTACCCGTGCTCTCTCATAAATAAATAAATAAATAAATAAATAAAATCTTAAAAAATATAAAGTGAAAAATCTTTCTGTCTTAGGCATCAAAAATAATCCACAATACACACTACAAGAGAAAGAATGCCATTCACATGTGTTTGGGTTATCAGCATGTTGAAAACTATTTCAAAATGTGTGGCTTATTATGGCTCACCATTTTGTGAGTGAGGAATTCAGGAAAGGCTGGACTGGATAGTTTGTTTCTGATCTGTGTAGCATCAGCTAGGGAGGCTGGGATGAAAGGATCTACTTTCCAGGTGGCTTCTTCATCCACACATCTAGTAGCTCCATGTTTCTTGCCTCTTTCTCTCCCCACCCCCGCCCCCGCCTTGACGTCTTTTTGTTCAAGGCCTTCCATACAGCTTTGGCTCCTTGGCAACTTGGCGACCTTGGGGCCATCGACCTCTTCTGCGATGGCTCAGGACTCCAAGAGGGAGCATTCCGAGCCCCGAGGGGAACTGGAAGATTCCTGATGCCAGTCCTGGAATATTACTTTGGCCACATCCTGTGAACCAAGTGAGTTACTTAGAACAGCCCAGAGTCAAGGAGAGAGGAATTAGACCCCACAGCCTCATGGAAGGAATGCCGAAGAATCTGTGGTCACGTTTTTATGTACTCAACAAGGAGAAAATTCTCAGACATGGGATTTCCACATCACAGATAAACGTGTATACCATATACCCACATGGATATAGGAGCAAAGACATGGGTTTGGCTTTGAAATCAGTTACAGAACTTAATAGATGACCTTGAGACACTGAATTACTGCTTAAATTCACCGAATCCTGAAGCTTTGTCTGTGAAGTAGAATAACCCTACATTCCAGGACTATTGTGTGGATAACTAGCACAAAGCCTACATCATCATGGCCCTTCAGTGGCTGTTAATGCTTTTAAGCAGACCCAGAGAATAGTGAGGATTTTACCAAGATGCTTTTAAAATACCGTATTTATGATAAAAACCTGTGTATAATCTGAAAGAGAATGAAACACGGTAAAAAGTTCTTCTCAGGCTCAAAGCTACAGTTTTTAGAGGAAATCCTCTACAAGCATCTTCATGGAATGTGAAAGTTACCCCTGAATTTCTGCCATGATATTTGAAATGCCTCTACTTAGCAATCACGTACGGAACTGGCAGAACAGCACCGTCTTTCTTAAACTATCATTAATCAGGCATTTGGAAGATAGGAGAAAGTGAAATTCATGGCAGGTTGGCATGCTCTAATCCACAGGTGCTCAGCGGTGGTGGCAACACTCCCCGCAGAGGGGCATTTTGGAAATGTGTTGGATACGGTTTTACCTGGCACCGTGTTGGGGGCGGGGTGAGCATCCCTGTCCTTTGAGGGCAGAGACCAGGGATGCTGGACAAACGGAGCTGTCCCACACAATGAAGCACTGTCTCACTGTATGGTCACACGAGTGAAAACCTCATTTTGGTGAACCTAGAGCTCACTTCATTTTACGTACAAATATATTTCTACTTAGCTATAATATATACTGTATTTTCCAGGAATGCAAATAATACATAGATCAAGGGAAGCCTGTTCTCTATTTTATTCAGGATTTCAAGGGTTGCTTACCATTTGGGAAAATCACATCACTGGCAGCAGGACTGGCTTGTGTTGACCGAGTTGCTGACAGCCCTGTTTGAGGCTTCAGGGGAGACGGCGGGTGTCAAGCACCAGACCACTTCATCATGGCACCCACAGCAGGGCACCTGCACCGGAAGTAATTATAAATTACTTTGCCTTTATTCCTCTTTATCATTCAAGTATGACATTACACTGGTTTTTCTCCAGTTATGGATGTGGGTGAGCTGTATTATCTGGGAACTTCACTCTGGGATTGTAAACAGGGCATCAAAAATATTTGTAATAAAAGTGAGGGTTGAGCCTGACAGGACTAAAAGCCTACTGCTTTAAAAGAAGTTTGCTGTGGATCGAAAATGCCTTTCCAAGTGGAAACACCAGGGAATCATTTCCTTTCTGGAACCTGCTGGACCTGGGAGCAGCCCAGCTGGTCTGAGCAGGAGCAGCTGGCTCTGGGGCATGAAAGAGCTCTTTCTCTTTAGCCCTCACAGGTGAAAAGACATGGATACCCCGTTGGCTTTTCAACACTGAAGGAAAGACTCAGCAGACCTCGCACAAGTTATTTGACCCTCCACAAGTTATTTAACGTAAGCCTCAATTTCCCTACCTGTGTAATGGAGATAAAAATAGCCCTCATAGTGACTTCCTGTGTGGTTTAAGTCAGACAAATAAGATAAAGCCTGATAAGTGCTTTTCCCGGCATCCCCAAGCATATGCAGCTCAATAAATGGAACACATATTTATTCCCATTTGTACACCACTTTACAGTTTACAAAGCCCTTTTCCATATACTGTTTCCTTTGAACTTTATATACATTAACCCAAAGAACCTTCCCAACAACCTATGAGGCACCATATCCCATGATCTGATAAAGTTGGGGTGACACCAAAGATTGCGCGTGTTCTTTCCACAACACCATGCTGTCTCCACCCATGCTGACATTATCATTCATGCGATCTCTCATACAACAAGTATTTATTCATATTCAAACCACTGGGGCTCAGCAGTGGGGGCTGACAGGGAATACCATCCCCAGGGAAGATAGAAGGCCCAGGGTGGCCACAATATTTGCCCCGGGTCACACTGCTGACCATTCAACTGGCTTTTCCCACTGAGAATCCATGCTGCTCCCCTGATATTTATTCTATACCTCTCCGAGGACAAAAGTACCCCCAGGAGGAAGTTCCTGAATGAGGAAGCCAGGGGAAGTTCTGGAGGGAAACATGTCCTTGCTAAAAATTGAAGTTTCCAACAACGACAGAGGGGGGCGGCCTCTTGAGAATGGAGGCTGTGCCGTCTGCATCCTTTGCAGAAACTGGGGAAGAGTCTGGGGCTCTCCCTGGGAGGGAGGAAGGCCTTTATAATCCATTCAATCTAAGAATCTAGGAATCACTTCAAGACCACTTCTCAGAGTATAGGTTTTTGCTTTTAAATTATCCCTTCAAATGTCATATGTTTTTCCCTCAAGGTCATTAGTTTGGTTACATTTGAAACTTCCAGCTTCCACAGAGGGGTGAATGGACTTGAACATGGTCTAGAACTTAAGTGATTGCATGTCCCAATGTAAATTCTTCTTTTCCTGTCCTAAATCTGTATTTTCAGGGAAGAGAAAGAAAGCCCCTGGAAACTGAAACTCTACCAAGTACACAAGCAGAATACAGGAAATCTTGGCCAAAGGAGGCCTTGGGTTTGCTTGACTTTGTCCAGGAAGCTGTGTAACCCATACTATCCACTGTTAGAAATCTACAAGGACCAGCCAGGTCTTTGGTCCCATGGATTTTTTTTTCTTCAGGCATAAAAAGGTTTAAAATAGACCATAAAAACAGTGACCTAACCTGTGCCCAGAAATATATTTTTAAATGATTATATTTCCAGTTTATTCCACATCGCTCTGGTCTCGAGCCAATTAGTAGAAACTCAGTACTCGACCTTAGCAGAGATTTGGAAACATGTGTGAGACAAACTTTTCGAAATGTCCTTTTTCCTTACTCTAACAGAGAATGTCAGTCCCCTTATTTGTTACCAGGTTCATGACAAATGACTTCTAACTGAAAGAGAGGACAATAGAAAGAGAAGACCAGTCCTCCATACTATCTCAGATCACTGGCTTCCACACATTGTCACATACATCACACCCAACTTAACTTTATAACTTCAGTTCCCTGGAGAGAGTTTATATTCACCTGGTCTCATTAGAGCAACACACAACTGTAAAGGTCTCACTGTGGGACCCATTAACTATTTCCATGTTAGGCACCAACATAACCACACCATACAATTTGCCCTCCTTCTTTGTGTCAAGTACCTAATATTAATTATGTTACAAACACTCAAAACAAATGCTGTATTTTCATACTGTAGGTAGTGACTTCAGACACTAGAACTAGTTGGGGGTTTTTTCCCCCACTGTTTCTATGTTTTGTAATTTGTGCACCCAAACATGAATTATCTACAGCGATCCACTTGAAGCATTTTTACAAATGAGTTCTTAAGAGGGATACAATCAAATATGCTGGAGCATCTCTCAGCATCTGAACAGGATTATATTGTATTGTATTACATTACATTATATTACATTACATTACATTACATTACATTATATTATATTATATTCCCAACATAAGGGGAAATGCACAGATGGCCATGTACCTTACTGACCCCCAAATCTCATGGCCAACTCTCCCAGCACAGACAACAAAGGCAACAAGAACCAATGACGCACATGTCTCAAGACTGAAAAATGACCAAAATCTATTCCCAGGGTGGCATTCTTTACTGATCAATAAGCCCATTGCCTCCCACAACATTTTCAAGTTATTCTCTTTGGGATGAACAGTATAGCTTAATACCTAATTGCTAGATGAAGTCTTGACATCACCATAATTGCCCAATCGTGAGGACACAAAATCCCAAAGGACTGTGAAGAAGAGCAGCCAGCCTCTTTTTCAAAAGGCCATAAAGAAAGAGAATAATTCCTATTGACTTATAATAGTTTAGAAATGGCTAGGCCCAAAGGAATTGTTTGTTACATGACCTCCAAATCCTGTGTCCAAAACAAAAAGAATGAATGTGCCGAACTTGGCTTTCACCTTGTGATTTTCTCTCCAATTCTTCCTTTCCTTGTTCACAGTTGCCTATCAGACAGGATTAAACTCCTGCCACCAGTCCCCCGGCCAGCTCGAAGCCTGCATCCAGGGCAGACCCTCTGTGAACTTCACCTCGGCCTGGCGGCAGAGCTCGGGCCCAGCTCCGGACACCAGGGAAAAACAGACTCCTTGGTATTTGACCCTGGTTTTCTCATCAGAACAATGATGTCCCAGGATGACTTGTGGACAAATGTGAAAGGGAAAAGTAAAAAACCTTTCCTTCCATCCAAAAGGAAATAACCCTATTAGGTGACAGCCATATGCTACTGTTGGCCATTACTGAGTCCCATCTGAACTGCACCAGTGGATATGGGGGCGGGTGGGACGGTCAAGTACTCACTGGAAGGGCCACGCAACAGGCTCTCTCTTTTGGGTTTTATCCCACTACCTTTTTGTTAAGTGCCATTTTCCGATGGCTGGACTGGGACCCAACGAAGGTAATTCTTTGCTCTGCCAGCCCACTATTTGTTCCCAAGTTTAGTGCCCATCCTCATGAAAGTTTCCATGTTTCTTTAGGATTAATTTCAAGCCATATGTTTCTGTTTTGAAACTACAACGGCTTTTGCTCTGTACAGAGAGAGAAAAAGGGCAAAGGCTTTTGTTACCAAATACTGAGCTCCCAAAAGTTGAGTCACTATCACAGGGCTAACCAGACAACGTCACCACCTTGCAAAGCACAGCGCTGACACTATTTTTCCCTGGCACGTCAATTTTCTCCTAACAGCCAACTCCACTGTTTCTGTATTGGACCCTTTCTGGAGAAAGTAAAGGCACAAGTCCTTAGCCAAGCCCCTTCCTCAAAGGGCTGGCACAGCCTGCCGGCAGGAATACACAATCATTCTTGAAAATTAGCAACACTGGGACCAGGCTCCATTTATCCCATCAATCAAGAGAGCTGCTGAAAAAGAAATGCACGTGTGCTTCCCCACAAATGTAAATTTAAGTGCAACGTGCCTGCGTCGGTGGGAGAGTCAAGAGAGGTTCACACCAGATTCTCTCTAAAACACACCTGGTCCAAAGATAACAATAGCCATCGAGGGTAAGCCTACAGTGAGATCTCCGAATATATTCCCCTTAGTCCGGGGCATCCCATAGACTCAGTGGAATGCTTCCCAGCTTTATACAGAGTGAGAACTGCCACCAGGTAATAAATTCCTTTCTGTCCTAAAATAGTTGTCCACGAGGTCATTATTGCAAGAAGCGCGAGGTGTTTTATCTCCTCGGTGGTGGCAAAGTGCCTCTTTTGATTGAAAAGTGCTGATTTATCCCAAAACACACAACTCCTGCTCGCTGCTTATCTCTATCCCACCCTCCCGAAAGATGTTCTTGACCGCGTCGATGCTGCTAGCTGAACCCAGCAGCAAACTTTATCACTAGCATGCCATCCTCACCAGGCTCTTGGCTAAGGGAAGCAGAAACCCACTGATGCTAACATCTGAAGGATCCAGAAGGAGGAGAGGGAGGTCTGACTTCCGGAGGAGTGATTCGCACTCATCGCCACTTGCCTTCTGGCCACTGTGGCCACATAGCCGCGTCCCCCATCAGGCTGCTCCTGAACGTCACCCACCAGTGACTAGCAGCCCTGGGGAGTGCGTGGGGTGGGGGGTGGGGTTTCACTGTGGAGACAGCTGCTCTGTCTGGCCAATGCTCCTGTACCTCTTCAGACATTATCATGTGTAGGTCAGAAGACGCCAAATTTCAATCGGTCGTGAGCATAGCCAAAATGGCCCTTCTGCCCGCGGCTCCGCTTCTCTGAGTCTCAATCTAAATCTCAACATCTGACAAACCGCGGGTGAGAGTTTGCAGAAATATTAGGGAAGAACCCTTGCCAGAACTGAAACCGAGATGAAATCAACAATGAAAGGCAGTTTAGAACCTCTTGGGCTTGCGGCCAGAGCCTTCCAACCTAGTATGCACCTACCAACGAATGCAGGCTTCGCCACCGCGATTTATAGCAGAGATGCTCGCAGAGATTTATAGCAGAGACTAGAGTGTGGCACCCTTGCAAATGCAGAGGGTTGGGGGGGGTGGAGGTAGAAAAGGACAATGAAGAAAGAGAAAGTGACAAATTCCCATGCAATCTAAATATTCTGAGCCACTCCTTCAATCTCAGAAATTTTACCATGATTTGGGTGATCCTAATGGTCTTTGAACCACATTGGAAAACGTCACAATAGATGTTTGAATTAAAATCTAGAAGATTTGCCAAAAGACCGATTGTTTAAAATTGGCAGCATTCCAGAGAACTTACTAGGCTGCATACTGCCCAGGGCTGAGAGAATTGCTAATTCCAGAGAAAGTTAATTATCACCTTATTGATAAAGGGGTAATTTTTAAAGCTTATGGTGTGGCTTTTGTGACTCATTAATTAAAATTTAGAGTCGTTTACTAGACACAGCCGTGGCTTCTGTTACATTATATATATACCAAACCATTTGATTTTTCTCCCAAGGGCTGTTATTAATCCCCCTCATCTCTCCTCACCTGTCTGCCCTCGGAGGCAACAAAAAACATTAAAAACGCGTAAATCTCAAACCAGCCTTTGGGGAGCTGGTTGAATTAAGATGTCCAAGGAGGCGCTTCAACAAAGCTCCCTCCCAGATAAGTCAAGGGCGCCCACCCCCACGAGGAAGCACGGATGCTCACACCCAAAAGGACTGCTTGTCCCTTCGCAAACTTCGGTTCCAAAATGTTAGACCGAATTTTACGCCCTTGGGTGGTGAGAGCGGGTGAGCTGCCCCTCGTTTCTCTTCTCTCCCCCGCGGTCCCGGAGTCAAAGCAGGAGGCTCCGTGGAAGAGGAGCGGCGCAGGATGAACCGGGAGGGGGCTTGGCCTGGGAAGCCCCCAGGCCGGCGCGGGCCAGCGTCGCCTCCCCCTCGGCTGGGGACGCGCAGGCTGCTGCGGACGCGCCCGGACTACCTGGCGTCTGCGCGCGGCCGAGGCTGCCGAGGGGCGCCGGGCGGGGGAGGAACGACGCCCCGCCGAGCTCCGCCTGGGAGCCCCCCGGAGCCCGCTCCCGGCTTCCGCCCGCCCCACCCTGCCTGGACCCAAGCGTGCCAGTGTCTGTGTGTGTGTGATGCGTCCCCGACGTGCAAAACAGCCCGAAACGGAACTCCCCCAACGTACGAACGGGTATTCCTCGCCGAGCGTGCCTTCTTTGGGTTTCGGGGAACTTCAGTGATGTTGCCATCAGTGGGTTGGAAGTCTGTGAGCTCCACGATTAAGATCGAGACATAAAATACATCCACCACGTTAAGAGAGGCTGGATGCCATCTGCTTGTGATTTTCACATCATTGCAAGTTAAAAAAAAAAAAAAAAGTTTAAATTCGAGCTTTGTGCTTTGGGGCATGGCTCGGATTTTTAGAATAAGCCAATACGAACGACTTCACCTTGAAAGAAGTCATGACTTTCTTGACTTTTCAGTAGAAAAGTTCTCGCAGCAGGACGACAGCACGTGGGGTTGACTTGCTCCCCAGCAACTAGCTGGTCTGCCAGTCCTACCTGCTGCGGGCGAGGGCCCTGCGACCCCAGCCCCCAGGAGCCAAGAACCAGAAAGTGAAACTGCTTCTGCTGGTTTCACTTGCCTTGAAAACACACCACCAAAAGCAAATAGGTGACCGAAAGCGATTTACTCTTGTTTCTCTTATTGTTTTCTTTTCTTCCTTTTATCATTCATTTACTTTTTTTTTCCTTTGTGGCAAAGTAAAAGTCATTTTGGTGACACAAGGAAATGTAAACATGTTAAGCACGGAAGAACTGGGTTTTTGGGTAGGATTTGCTCTTGTGATTCGATAAAGCAAGCCGACTGAGAGATTTGCCAAAATATCACACAGGCTGTCCAGATACACGATTTAAAGAGCTGAAGAAAACATATTCACATTTAAAGAAATATCTGCTTAAATACACAGGCTTAAAAGGTAAAGATCTGGAGTCCCCAAACAACTTCCCTAAAACTGAAGTTTCTACGTTAGTGTTTTGTTTGAGTTGAGATGATCACTACTGTCTTTCTAGGTAATCTTCACCCAGCTGCAACTGTTCAGTAACTACCCCCCTCATTTTTCTCAGGCTGGTTCAACCAAGCAACACACACAAAAAATGCTCCACACAAATATTGTGCCCTAGATAGTTTACCACACTGTAAATTCCTTCACAGTTATTTTTGTGCTTTCACTCCAAATATCCTATTTTTTTTAATCTTGAGGTGAAAAAACAACAACAATGTCTCTCCCTCTTCAAAAAATGGTTCCTCTGGTTGAAAAGAAAGAAAAACACAGGAGTATACAACGTCTCGATTCTGACATGCAGCCGGGATCACTTTCTCAAGTACCACAGTGTCTGAGACCAAGCAAGAGCCACTTTCTCAGAAAACTACTGATTGTCTGACCCTCTTGAGACCATCACAGGATCTAGAGACAACGCCGTGGGTACCTCTGCATTACTATTGTGGGCAGCAGAAAGAACCTGGACTTAGCACGTCAAACATGGGTCAAATGACTTCTACCCAGCTGACACCACCTTCTTCCACTGTCCTTTCTACTCAGCAAGCAACCTGGAGGGGAAGTTTCGTGCCACCAGGTCCTAGTCAAACAACACCCCACCTGGGAGGAAGGTGACTCTGTATTTGAACTTGGGAAAACTGATCCTGATGTTCCACAGACACCTGTTTTTTTCCCCCAAAACTAACCAGTACCCATTACTAGCAGTAAATAGTATTCTCATCTATCTTGATGAATTAAGAAAAAACAGCACAAAGGCATGTAAAATATTCCACCTGGGATAGAAATAATAAAATTCAATTTTAAAAAGTACTCCCATCAGTTCACAACACATCAATTTTAATGATTAAATTTCAGTAAATATGTTTATCCCAAGACATATAACACTTCTTGAATTAGAACCAAACCAAACAAAAGCAAAGCAAAATCATCATGCAAAAAAGTAGAACAATTATTTGAGTTCATATTTGGGGAAAACAAAAACAACTTTCTACGTCTTTCAATGCAGAGTTAAAGAGTAGTGAATGTGTAGGTACCCCAAATTTATAAACTGTATAATTCTAGGCTGCCTCTTCCCCTCTGAGATCTGGTTAAGAAATCAAACACTTTTGTTCTGAGTAGGAGGAACTGAAGTTACCTGCTGGCCTCAGTGGTTTGAGTGCAGGACACTCGGGCATTGCCGCGGAGGGAGGGATGCAAGCCAGACACACTGAAACAGGTCACCTGTCATGCTGACAGTAGAAAGAGAAGGATCCCGTGTCAATGGCACACCCTCCAGTTATGCATCTCCCTTACCTACGGCTGCTTCACCAGAGCCCTGATCAGGTTCTTGACCAGGCCAGGAATGTTGACTCAGAAGACAGATGACTTTCGGTACATGCAAACCGAGTATTACAAAAGCTAATCTTCCACCCGTGTGTTAGTAGCTCACAGTAAGTCTCCAGCAGCCCCGCTCTCCGGCTGCAAACATCTCATTAGACTAATGCATTCAGCACAGGCAGAAAACTCGATTTACCATAGCTACAGCAATGAATTTCCATTACGATGACAGCTTCAACCACATCATGTCCGGAAAACCAGCCAACCACTGGCTTTTAAAGAACACACACATTTTACATGCAGAAAACGAGGCACGCGCGCGAGTGTGTGTGTGTGTGTGTGTGTGTGTGTGTGTGTGTGTGTGTTTCGTGTTTCCTTCCTCTTAGCAGCCCAACTCAGAGAAATGTGTGGTTTAGCTTTTTGCCGACATGAGCAGCAAGGTAATGACACTTCTGCTTCTTTGGTAGTTACGTCCTTGTAATAACCTGAATTATGTCACAATTGTCAGAATGGGTGTTTCCAACATTTCGGTTTTCATTGCCCCTCCTCTGTTGCCATAGAAACCAGACGGAAACATCATCTCTTTGTCCCAGTCCTGCAGCAGTGTGGGCCAGCGCCGGGCTTGTAAGATACTGGGGATCTGGATGAGTGAATGTTTGACTTTGAACAAATAAAACGACAGCGACAGAAATATTCTAATAACATCACTGTGCGGGAGAGACTGTGTTTGCCGCAAGAGTGTTGCCTACACAGGTGGACACACCACAGTCACACGGATGGGCTCGACAGCTGTGTGCAGCACACACGGTCAGTGGACGCAGCCCGGACTTGGGCTCCAGATCCGTGTATAAGAGCAGAAGCCCGTGTCCACCTGTGACTGTGATCGGGGCCCGCGAGGGCTAGAATGGACCTCGCGCAGGAGAAAGGTTACTATTCAGCCTCCAGGCCCCATTGTCTTCTTTGTGGCAAATCAGTTTATACTGGCTGAGGGACTTGTTCTCCTTTTTTTTTTTTTTTTTAAGAAAGTGGAGCAAGACTCCCCATCACCCATTTCATTCAGCCCGTTCTGGAGTATTATTCCCAAGTCTTTCCTACAGCATGAAAGATTCATTCAGCAAATACGGGGCCACCGGCAGGCTTGCTCCTGCTGAGGAGCAACAAGCAAATTTAGCAAATGCTTAGGACTAACCATGAACTAGGGCCAATGAAGGCTTAGGCCACAACGTGGACAGTTACTGAGAGTGACAAAAGAGAAATTACAATTTGAGGAAGAGAGGAAGGGAGGGAAGAAGTGATTCTGATCCCTGAAGTCCATGCTTCCTCACCTCCTGGACGTGTTCTTTTGTGGCCTGTCCTTAAGTCCAGTGTGTCTGGGATACAGGCATTGGCATCAGAGGTCAGAGGTGCAGTGAGGCTTAAAGTGGAAGTTAACTAAAAGATGGCTTGCTTTAAAAATGATAGATAGATAGAAATAATTGATAGATAGATGGTAGATAATTAATAGACAGATAGATATCTCCTAGAATTTCTTTCTTTATGCACCAGGACTTTAGCCTTAAGAAATTAAATCCATGTTTGTAAAAATCCTAAATGTTTTTAATTCCAAGAAAAAACTAAGTTAAACATATAAGGGAAAAGAAGTTTGGGGGCATGGCTGGACGCCGGCTAAGGGGAAGGTTCCGCAGCAACGGGACCCTTCCCAGCGAACTTGCCTCTCAGTCGTGTACACCCCTGCGCTGCTATCGGGATGCTTCGTTGTGCCGTGTTGTTAACTTTCCTTGGCGATGTGGTTACATTTCTGTCTCCGACCACAGGCAGCGCTCTCCACTCTTTCCACACAAATGCTACTGGGTTGGCAGTTAGCAAGAAGCAGCCAGAGAAGACAGGTGAACTTGGGGGCATCCCGAATGCAAACCCACTCAGAGGAGTATCCATGTGAAGAGTAGTCCCTGTCAGCTGCTGCTAAAGAGCTGTGGTTCCAACACGAGCATCAGGTGGCGAGAGCTGGGTCCTGGACGAGGGAGTCCGAGCTACCACAAAAATCAGCCATATTAGCATAAAAAGAGCTAACATTGACTAGGGAAATGATATGTAGGAGGCTTTTTCATATGTTGCCTCTTTTGTAACAACCCTACTAAGTAAGTGTTACTACGCCATTCCCATTTTACAGATAAGGAAACTGAGGCAGGGATGCTAAGTTGGCCACACAGCTCAGGAGAGCTGGATAGAGGATTGCCCTAGCCAGTCTGTCCCCAAAGACGCACAATGAATCATTTGGCCACATGGCCTCCTGGCACTGCCCCTGTTCCAGCTCTGCCATTAACCCAAAAACATTGGTCAAATCACTGTCTTTAAACAGCACGGGGGGACGGGGGTAGGTGACTGGATCAGCTTTGTAGTCCCTGATGGTGATGGCATTCCTCAGTCCGATGAACTGCTTTATCTGCAGGGCTGGAACAGACCAATGCTTTGGTTGGAGGAGAATTCAGTTGTGGTTGTGGCTATGGCCATGACGACTAAGGGACGAAATGCACCCTCTCTCTCAGTAGAATAAGACCTTATCCCAGTGCTTTGGAATGCCAATTTGGGGTGGCGGGAGAAGGGAAGAGTATGGAGAAATTACAGGGGAGTCGTAAAGGCCGAGTTTTCATTCCTGAAGTAGCAAAGGGAGACTAGTCTCCCACATTCAGTAGCCACGAAACTTGGCTTCCCATCATTCAACACCGACTTTTCCTTAAGGGTTCAAGAGTTTCAGAAGTTTCAGGGTTATGGAAGTCACGAGGCTTATGTCACCATTTTGTCAAAGGGGAAATCGAGGCAGCAAGGGATTAACCTGTTGAGTCAGACTAAGAGAGGCAGAAGAAAAAGTGGATGCCAGACTCCTTAGCTCTTCCAACCTGAGTCTTTTTCAACCCAAAGCCGGCCTTCCATTGGGCCAGATTTTAGTCTAAACAATGCAAGCAAGGATCTTTCAAAATTAGAAACAAAACTACTCTTCACAGTGAGGGTAAACGCGAAATAACCTCAATCTCCAATAAAAAGAGATTACTTAATGGAGCACGTAGCTAGCTTAGTCAGTAGAGCACGTGATTTAGTCTCAGCATTGTGAGTTCAAGCCCATGTTGGGTATAGAGATTACTTAAAAATAAAATCTTTAAAAAGGAGAGAGAGAGAGTACGTAAGTAAGTGTATCATGTGTCCACACTGTAGGTTATACAATGTAAATACCAAAAAGGACATCATAGAAGACCATTTAATGACATGAAAAAGTGTTCTCAATATAGAATTGCTAAAAAAAAAAATGTAGGTTACAAAGTAATATGCCAAATAGAATCTTACTTAGAAAAAAAAAATAATGGGGCACCTGGGTGGCTCAGTGGGTTAAAGCCTTTGCCTTCAGCTCAGGTCATGATCTCAGGGTTCTGGGATCAAGCCCCACCTCGGGCTCCCTGTTCAGCAGGGAGCCTGCTTCCTCCTCTCTCTCTGCCTGCCTCGCTGCCTACTTGTAATCTCTCTCTCTCTGTGTCAAATAAATAAATAAAATCTTTAAAAAAAAATAATAATAATTTGCAAAATCTGGAGATATGTTAACAGTCATGTTCTCTTGGTGATAGAATTATGAGTACTTTGTATCTTCTTATTCTTTCTTTTTTATATTTCTACAACGGAAGACCTACTTTTTGGTGATAATAAAAAGGTATGTGAATCAATGGATTAGCAACGGAATTTTTCCTATCACCTCTACAAACGTATTTGTTTATAATTCTCATGAGTCTTAAGTCTCAAATTTCTTTTTTTTAAGCAATGAAATAAAAATAAAACCTTTGCTGGTGGTTGGTCGTGGGCCATATTCAGGCATGGCCTTAAGACAGTGTTTCCAACATGGAGACAGCCCCCACCTTGCTAAGCTGTCCTTGCTGTCCTCCACGCTGGGCCTTACCACCCCCTAACACCTTTAAGCCACACTGGGTACTCAGCACAGCCGAAACAAAATCAGGGACAGACTCCCTACCCTTCCCCACCCAAGGACTCCCACAGTCCGCAGGGTCCTCTCCAAGCTGGTAATACTCAAGTCTTGTTCGAGGAAAGCCACGTGCTAAGGATGCCAGAGGTCAGCGAGGGAGGACGGTGATGGCATACAGTGAAAATCACTCCTGTCCAAGGAAAGAGTGACTCATTCAAGTTCTCTTGGACCTAAAACATGGCTCCTTTCAGGTAGGGCCTCCTTTCTTTGTGGCTCTGGGCCTGGGCCCTGGCTGATATTCAGGGATTGACTTAGTGGAAATATTTGTCTCAAGGTCTGGCAGTTCGGGTAGCAGCAAGCCCAGAGACCCTCATCCCAGGGACAGCGTCTGGTAACAGGGGTGCTGTGGTGAGCGCATGTGTTGACAGCTGGGAGAGCTGAGGGGGAAGACAGCAGGGGCTTTTCCTTTGGTCACTAGGCCGTAAATTCCAAGATGGCAGCCAGTCTTGTCCTCCACTACATCTGCAGCATGTAACACGTGCTAGGAGGAAGTCAACAAAGGATTACTGCTGATGAATAAAAGGAACTTGGGGTTAAAGACAGTAACCTAAACTTAATTGATATTAGTATAAGCTTTTAGACACTAGTCCTTTTCCCTGATAAAAGTGATTGACTTTGGATGTCTGTCAAAGGCGAAAAAAATCCTAATTTGTTAAAATTGAAAGGATGATTTCTATTTCCTCTTTTCTTCCTCCTTTATACTTTTAAAATGTTATTTCATACAGATAACTTCTGCTCTGAGCCATGTTTGTTTGAAACTAATTAACTTTTTAAAAAGTTTTTTTTTAAGATTTTATTTATTTATCTGACAGAGAGAGAGAGCCCACAAACAGGGGGAGGGAATGGCAGGCAGAGGGAGAGGGACAAGCAGACTCTCCACAAAGCAGGGAGCCAGATGCGGGGCTCGATCCCAGGACCCTGGGATCATGACCTGAGCTGAAGACAGATGCTTAACCGTCTGAGCCACCCAGGTTCCCGTAGTTAACTTAAAGAAAAAAAAGATTTTTAAATTTATTTTAGAGAGAGAGAACATGAAGGAAAGCACCTGAGGAGGGGAGCAAGGAGGGGGCAGAGCCTGATGTGAGGCTTAAAACCACGACCCTGAGATCATGACCTGATCATGACCTGAGCCAAAATCAGGAGTCCAACACCCAACTGACTAAGCCCCCCAGGCACCCTGGGTCCAATTTCTATAGAAAGACGTGTGTGTGTGTGGGCATGCACGCATGCATGTGCACACATATAAAGTAGGAAGGACATAGCAAGGGGCACAGCCAAGAGAGACTACTATTTTTTTCATTTTGATATTTTCTGTTAGGATTGCCTGTACTTCCAGTTTCTAGAATAAAGTCATGGATCACCTGAGGCTTTGTCTCCCTTTATTTTACTTTAAAATTATTTATTTATTTATTTATTTATTTGACACACAGAGAGAGTACAAGCAGGGGGAGTGGCTGGCAGAGGGAGAAGCAGGCTCCCCACTGAGCAGAGAGCCCCATGTGGGGCTTGATCCCAAGAACCCTGGGACCATGACCTGAGCCAAAGGCAGATGTTTAACCAACTGAGACAATAAATTGTCTCCCTTTATTTGAAGGAACATCTCCAAGATAAGCTTCTTAGTTACTAAAACTTGAATCTGAATGCAGATGATACACAGTCTGAAATTTTTCACACTTTTTAGTAAAAAGAAAGCAGTTGGTTGGTGGATAAAAAGCAACTGGCTGATGAATTCTTCTTAAGGATAACCAACTTTAGTGTGGACCATGTCTTTGATAAGCTCACTTGGGGTAGAAACTGAACCCAAAAAACTGGGTCTGGGCCAAGAGGAAGGAAGAGGAAAGAAGACTGCAAGTAACAGTAAAAACAACTCAAACTGGCTTAAAAATAAAAATCAATCATTGGTAGAGTGTCCAGTGAGCTTTAGGTGAGGCTGATCCAACAACTCAGTGATGTCATCAAAGAAATGATCTGAATCATCCTACGCCCAGCTTGCCTTATGGTCACAATATGGCTGCCAGTTGTTTTCAGGTGGCCATCCTTTCCCACTGACATCCAACACAAGAGAGAGCCTCTCCAGGTACTTTTCTGCAGAGGAGCTAAGAAGTTTCTTTCCTAGAGTCTCCTGCCAATATCTCTCTCATCTCATGGGGACCACACCCCATCCTAGAACCAACCAGGTGCCACCAGGATATGCTACTTGGCTTAAGTCAACCTTTGGAAGGAGAAGAGTTCTGCTTTCCCCCAGGCAAATGAATTATTTAAGAAAGGGCTAGATGCCCGAATAATTGCAGTACTCATGAATGAATGAGAAATAATAATTTGTTTCACACTTGTGAACATCTAATATCCTGTCTTGAACTATGAATGAGTGGGAGAGAGTTCCTCCAAGGCAGAGGCTGGTGAGATTTATCAGTAGGTCATGATCTGAGATAAATAACATGAGCCACTATGTGCCGAGCACACACCTTGTCATAAGCAGGGATTTTCTCATCAACATCGCACTTCTTGAGCTACCAAGCATATCAGATGCTCACAGAGTCTTGACTTCTGAATGTCCTTCTCCTAACTTATAGGTGAAAAGACAAGGGAATCTTCACTCACTCATTCATTCCACAAATATGTAATGAATGCCTCTGAGTGTCAGGCACTCCTCTAGGTTCAACTTAAGAAACAGACCCAAATGTCTACCCTCAGGGAGCTTACTTTCTATTGGAGGGAGACAGACAATCAGCAAGATAAATAAGTAAAGTATGTGCGTGCTAAATGGAGATAAGTGCTAAGGAGAAATATTTGAGGAGGGAAGAGGGCTAGAGAGTGCCAGAGTGATGGTGAGGAGGAAGAGAATTGTGATTAAAATGAGAGCAGCCAGAAGAATCTTCTGGAGGTGAAGATGTTCTAAGACCTGGAAGCAGGGAGTGGGGCAGAGCCCAGTGAGATTCAACAACTCCACCCCAATGCATAGTGGAAAGAAGGTGAGCGGGTATCCGCTCTAGGGGACCCCACCCACTGCATGTTGGCAGAGGAACCCTGGTTACCTCTGGTTACCTAACCTCTCTCTGGGCCCCTCAGAGTGGACATAATGGAAGTTACCCTGAAGAAGGGATATGAAGATTTTCGAGACTGACTTATCTGCTCTCTTCTGGACTTTTGTGATGTTATCAGAGAAACTTCACTCCCCACCTTTCTACTCAGTCCACAAACACACCATCTCTCTTCCGTCCCCCATTATACAGCATCAAACAAAAAAGTGAAGGGTCATCTATATTGATCAATATCAGTACGTATAGTTTAAAATTTAGAGTTGTAGTCATTGCCTTTTTTGTTTCTTGAGATATAATTGAGTTATAACATAGGGTGAGTTTAAGGTGTATGACATGTTGATCTGATGCGTTTATACATGGCAAAATGATCACCACCAGAACTTTAGCTAACACCTCTATCATGTCATGTAGTTGTTTCTTCTGATGCTGCTTTTTTTTTTTAAGGTGAGAACTTTGAAGACCTAGTCTCTTAGCAACCTTGAAGTTACCTTTCTGAAAAGTCACTATTGTTTCCCTTTTTATTAGTGGTCTCAAGCTGGAAATCAGCCAACTAACGCTTATCCAGAGCTGTTGTATGTCTGATTGTACCAGGCACAGGGGAGAAACAAAGATGGCCTTTTGGATCATAGACCACACAGTCCCAGATACCAGCAAAAACACTCCTTTACATCTGAGCTCTGAGGCCAGACTCCTTGGATTCAGATCCTGACTCTGTCATTCATTAGATGAATAACCTTTGCCAGATTATTTGACTTCTGTGGGCTTCAGTTTCCACACATGTAAAATGGGAGTAAAAATAGGTTACTCGTAAGGATGACGTAAACTAATATTTCAAGTGCCTACAAGAGTACCTAGGATGTCATAAGTTCCCAATAGGTGCTAGCTTTTAAAATGACATAGATAGCTTATAATAGTTTAAAAAGATTTTATTTATGTATTTGAGACACAGGGAGAGAGCACAAATGGGGAGAGGGGGAGAGGGAGAGGGAGAATCAGGCTTCCTGGTGAGCAGGGAGCCCAACATGGGGTTTGCCCTGATCCCAGGACCCGTGAGATCTTGACCTGAGCCCAAGACAGATGCTTAACCAATGGAGCCACCCAGGCACCCTGCTTATAATATTTTTAAAAGACATTTATAATATCTAGGGTTTTTTTTAAAGATTTTATTTATTTACTTGACACAGAGAGAGAGATCACAAGCAGGCAGAGAGGCAGGAAGAGAGAGAGGAGGAAGCAGGCTCCCTGCTGAGCAGAAAGCCCTATATGGAGCTCGATCCCAGGACCCTGAGATCACGACCTGAGCCGAAGGCAGAGGCTTAACCCACTGAGCTACCCAAGCGCCGCTAGAATATCTAGTTTTCACAGAGGTCCTAGGTAGGACAGAGCTAACACTCATAGTCTGATCTGAGTAATTCGGTATATTCTTCCTCCTCCANTTTCT
>LNAC01000039.1:2866452-2947840 GCA_002007465.1 Ailurus styani
TGGGTGGGTGGGAAGAAGCTTTTCCTTTTTTCCATTTCATTAATTTAAGCTTTTAATTATTTCCTTCCTTCTGCTTGTTTTGGGTTTAATTGCTCTTCTTTTTCTAGTTTCTCAGACTAGAAGCTTATATATTGATTGGAGACATTGTTTCTTTTCGAATACAAACATTTTAGTGCCATGCATTTTCCTCTTTAGGAGCAAACCACAAATTATATATAAAAAATTTCACATTTATATTGTTCAAAGTATTTTTAAATTTTTCTTTAAAAGTATTTTTAAATTTGTCTGAGGCTTCTTCTTCTTGTCCATGGATTATATAAAAGTGTATTGTTTAATTTCTGATTATTTGGGGATTTTCCAGATATCTCAGTTATTGATTACTAGTTTAATTCCATTGTGCTCTAAGAACATGCTTTGTTGAGAGTTTCTTTTCTTTTTTTTAAACCTTTCTTCCTGCCTTCTGCCCCTGAGCCCAGCAGGAACACCCTGCACATTCTCTAGGAAGCCCCACCACTCTCGCCCACAGGCTGCACCTCCAGGAGCCAAGAAGAGATTTCCATTTTTAAACGTTTGTCATGATTTCCTTTATGGGCCAGGATATGGTCTATCTTGGTGACTATCCTGCGTCCAATTGAAAAGAATGTGTATTCTGCTATTGAGTCCAGTATTCTGTAAATGTCACTTAGGTCAAGTTGGTTGATGATATTATTCAAATCTTCTATGCCTATTGACTTTGCCTCCTTTTTCTATGAATCATTGACGTCTCCATCTCTAATTAGATTTGTCTCTTTGTCCTTTCAGTTCTAGCAGTTTTTGCTTTGTGTTTTTTTAAGCACTGTTTTTAGGTATGTACACATTTAGGATAGTTAGTTCTTTTGGGAGGTTTAAACTCTTCATCATTATACAATGTCACTATTTATCCTTGAAAATATTCCTTATTATTAAGTCTACTTTTTCAAATATTAACATAATACAGTTACTCCAGCTTTCTTTAGTGTTTGCACGGTATTTATTTTTCATCCTTTTAGCCATAATGAATCTATGTTCTTGTATTTTAAGTGAGACAATATCAAGTGATCTAATATACATGCAATTGGAATACCAGAAGGAGAGGAGAGAGAGAGAATGAGGCAGAAGAAATACTGGAAGAACTAATGGCTGAGAATTTGCCAAATTTCATGACAGACACCAAACCACAAATCTCAGAAGCTCAGAAACATGAAGCAGAAAACAAACAAACAAAAACATCACACCCATGGGATGCCTGGGTGGCCCAGTCAGTGAAGCATCTGCCTTTGGCTCAGTTCATGATCCCAGGATCCTGGGATCGAGTCCCACATCGGGCTCCTTGCTCAGTGGGGAGTCTGCTTCTCCCTCTGCCTGCCGCTCCCCCTGCTTCTGCTCTCTGTCTCTGTCTCTGTCTCTCTCTCTCTGACAAATAAATAAGTAAAATCTTAAAAGAAAAATCACACCAAGGTATATCATCTTTAAACTGCTGAAAATAAAATATTAAAAGGAAATCTTGAAGGTAGCCAAAGAGAAAAGGCTACCTTTTCTGTAAATATTACAGAAATATTACCTGTAAATATTACATTCTCTGAGGAAGGCCGGGGACTCTCACAGAGTCGCCGGAAACATCATTCTCTTGCCCTTTTAGAAGATCATCAATCCAAAAATTAAAAACAAAAGAAAAAAGAAATCTAAAATTGACTTCACCAAACTTACAGCAACCTATTTTGCAGCAATCTTAAAACTTTCACCAGCATGCCCTTTGACCACCAGCAACTCCAAAGTTCAGAGAAGCGCCTTATTCCAAGTAAACCAGGAAAACAACTCCCTCTACACAAGTACACTTCTGTCACTCACTGACTTCTTCATCGACCTTCCTCCTTTGCCTGCAGACCCTGCTAGTGATGTCGGGGCTATTGTGCCCAGCACAGGGGACATTGCAGAGGGGGGTTATAGAAAAGCAGTGTACTCATAAGCACACTCAACTTTGGGGAAGAAGGAGACTGAACATATTGCCATGTGGGGAGGACGCACCCAAATTTCCTGAACCGGCCTGGAGGTTGGGGGAAGGGGACTTTATGACACCCCGCTTTCACAAGCAATAGAGAGACCACCAATACAGAGATGGGCAGCTACAACCCCGGGCTGCTGGCGATGCCCTCTAGACCAGCTTTGGCACCTGTACCCTCGTTTCCCTGGCCCTGAGGCAGAGAAAAAAACCAAAGCAACAGAAAAAAAAAATGAAAAAAGACAGAAAAGAAACAAACAACAATAGAGAACTAAGTAGGGAAAACTATCAGGACACAGTATCAGAATGAAATGAGTATGTGTTTGCTGAAGGAAAACTAGATGTGTGATGGTAGAGGAAAATTGAAAAAATAAAATGTAAACCATGACATGGAATAATTAAATGATGGGAAACAGATGTGAGTGTGTGCAAGGAGGAGAAGGGGAAATGAAGAGCAGAAAGAAAACACCACTTGACTACGGGTGGGTGAGCGGGCCTTGCGGCACAGGGTTGACTCACATATGCGTGATGCATAGAGGTCGTAGCCAGAGGCCTCCAGCGAAGGAAGGCAGAAGAAAGGGTGCTGGTGCCCATGGACACAGGTGATCATACTAAACAGGCTTCTACTGGCAATTTCGTTTCCCCTTAAAGTAATTGAGAAAAAAATTATTAATGTGCTCACAATGTATCAAGAAGCTGATGATTAAAATGATTTGCAGGTACTGACTAGCAGCCACAAGCCTCAAATGTCTTTAGAGGTGTGCAAAAGGGTGTTAAGCCCCCAGCTGCTCCCATGGCTCTCAGCTGGATCAAGGCTTCCTCACTTTGCTAAATAACTTTATTTTTTAGGGACAGAATCTAATTCATTTTCCAAACAACTCCCTGGGAAGCCCCAAATTGCACGGGCAGTCACAGCGGGGGCCTCCCTCCCTGCAGTCAATCCTCCATCCCATATGCTCACATGCCAAATTTCGCACCTCTGACACGCTATATATTTTGGAGAGACTAAGAAATCGTATCCCCAACATAGTGATGCAAAGGATCTCACTTTGGCAAAAAGGACCATCTGAAATGAGGCTTGGGAGGGGGTCAAAAAACCTGTCCTAACACAGCAGGACACGATGACCCTGACTACCAGGTTAGTGTTGTCGGAGCCTGAACATCGTCTTTCACGGGGCCGGAAATGCTAGAAGATCCCATGGGCTATGAGCCGCTTTTCACACTGGACTTAGCAGCTGTTGGAAAGGTGACGGTTCTCTGGAAATGACAGAATGATTGAGTCTTTCTTCTCCCTGAATCAGTGGAGGGACTGGGATTTTCTCACTTGCTTGCATGATTTCCTATTCCTAAATAGAATATTAGGGGTGCCTTGGGTGGCTCAGTTAACCGGCTGCCTTCGGCTCAGGTCATGATCTCAGGGTCCTGGGATGGAGCCCCGCATCTGGCTCCCTGCTCAGTGGAGAGCCTGCTTCTCCCTCTCCCTCTGCCTGCTGCTCTGCCTACTTGTGCTCACTATCTCTCTGTCAAACAAATAAATAAAAATCCTTTAAAAAATAGAATATTAAAATCTTACGAGAGGGGCACCTGGGTGGCTCATTTGGTTAAATATCCGACTCTTGATTTGGGCTTAGGTCATAATCTCAGGCTTGTGAGATCAAATCCCATTTCGGGCTGCATACTGGATTTGGAGCCTGTTTAAGATTCTCTCTCTCCCTCTCCTGCTCCTCCTCCCAGACCCTGCTTGTGTGCACATGCTCTCTCTCTCTTTAAAAAAAAAAAAATCTTATGAGACGATAAGATGACCAAAATCTGTGTTTGAAACTCTTCAGTGACTGTGCTCCCTTAGAAAGAAATAGGCAAGGTATTATTTTGAATCCTCAGATTTCAGTTGTGTGTGACAGAACATTAGAGTTTTATTGTCCAAGTAAGGGGATACAGTGTGGGAAGGCAGGGTTTTATGAGACCCAAATTACTATGAACATTTACCACACATGTTATTAAATTTTTACCTCAAATCCTCCAAATGTCTGCCCTTGTTTTTCTTTCCTGGACCAATTCCCAGCTCCCCATTGAACTCGGGTGCCACATGGATTGGACAAGTCTGTGGAGAATGCTCTGCTCACAGTCTTGTGCCCACCTGCCATGAGAGAAGGCAAGTAGGTCTCTGCCCTGGTGAAGACAAGGACCCCTCCCTTAGGTTCCTGTAGAGAGGAAAGCACCTCTCCTACTGGGAGCTCAGCTGGCCTCTCAGACCAAGCTTAGGTGTCCAACAGGAACAGCAAGCTCTCCCATGAAGTCAGCACTTCTTGGTTCTAGAAGCTTCCTAACCAAACTCCAGACGGACAGCTTATCTATTGAGGTGTTGATAAGATCCCTCAAAGAGTCATCTCTCAGAAACCAACGAATTGCACCCTCCTTCACATCAGGATTTCTTTGGTGTAGGGGTTGAATTGTGTCCCTCCACCAAAAAAGATGTGTTGAAATCTGAACCCCAGTACCTCAGAACATGACCTTATTTGAGATAGGGTCTTCACAGAGGTCATTAGGGTGGTCTCTAATCCAATATGACTGGTATCCTTATTAAAAGGAAAAATTTAGAGAGACAGACATACACAGAGGAAAACAAAATGTGAAGAGACACATCTACAAACCAAGGAGAGATCCGGATCGCCTTCACAGCCCTCAGAAGGAAATAACCTGCTGAAACCTTGAACCTGGAAATCTAGCCTCCGGAACAGGGTGACACTACACTTCTGTTGCTCAAGCCACCAAGTTTTGTGGTACTTTGTCACAGCGGTCCGGGAAACTGATGTGCTTGGCTTCCTGCCTTCCCAAACAAGCAGGTGAGGACCAAGGGGGAGCATCTCTACATCTGAGCCAGTTTGATTTGGGGTGGCATTCCACAGTGGAATGAGGGAAATGAGCTCAGCAAGGGCCAAGCAGTGTTACTAGGAATATTGTAAGGGCTTTGGTCCCTTAAGGGCAATGAGTCCCTTGACCCCAAATGTATCTCTCTAGATATCTAAGAGATACAGATATCTATATTATATATTACATACACTATATAATTATGTGTAATATAAATATATAAATCAATATAATATAATCATATATAATAGATTATAAATTATATATAGATTTCTATATATAGATATTATATATTATATAGATAGATGTAGATATCTATCTATATATAGAATCTAGATATACGTAGATTCGCACTGGGCCACCTCTGAGGCGGGAACGCAGGTAGCTGTCCCCCTCGCCCAGGGTGGCCTGGGGACAGGGGCAGGGCCCAGCACGAGGCAGGGCACCAGCCGGACGCATCTGCGAGGCCAAACGCGCCAGCGGCCCGAGCTCCCTTTGGTGTCCAGGGGTCCGAGGAGAGCCGCTCAGGGCTGGCCGCGCGCACAGGGGACGTGGTCGGGGAACCAGCGGAGGCCCGAGGCTGCCCTGGGTTCCGGAGGGCCTGGGGCCTGGCCCGCGGCCGAGGGGCCCGGGCGGAGCTGGGGGCGCCCTGCAGCAGATCTCCAGCCTCCCCGCGGGGGCCCGCAGACTCCGGGAAGGGGCACCGGATATCCCCGGCCCTGCGCGGCAGCCCGGCGCTCCTCGGCCGCCTCACGCCCCCTGGCGGCCACAGCTGGCTCGCCCGCTGCCGCCGCAGTCCAGCCCCGGGCCCTGAGCACCTGCACTGGGGAGTCGGCGGGGGCCGGGGTGGGGTGGGCAGTGTCTTGGGGGAGCTCGTGCCTCCTGCGGACAGGGAAGAAGAAAGGGACCATTTCCATCGAAGGAACCTCTATCACACGGATTAGGAACAGCTGAGACTCCCCCAAAGCACCTACCTCCCCAGTCACCCGCATCTGCTGGCGCGACTAAGCTCTCACTTGCATGTCCCCCAGGGAAGATCTTCATTCCTCCTGAGGGCATGTTTGGCCGTCTCCTCTGCAGGAGCTTAATGCTTTGCGCGCCCCAGCGGGTGGATCGCCTTGAGTGTGTGTGATAGGGAAATCCTATCTTTTCTAATATAAGACTCGCCAAGCCTGCCAGCCTACCCAGAAGATTTGGGACTCACCAGCCTTCACGACCATGTGAGCCTTACACTATAGATAAACTCCTTAAAATAAATCTAAAGATAGATAGATAGATAGGTTTATTAATAGATATAGATGTGGCGTTACTAATAGAGTATATAAGCGTAGATACAATCTCTTGGTTGTATCTCCAGAGAACTCTATCACAGTGTCCCCAGATCAGGCCAGACCTGTCGCTCACCTACTTCACAACTTGGCTCCAGCAATACCCTCCTTCTGTCTTACCAGTTTTTCTTCTACAGTAGATGATTTCCTTCTGCATAAAACATACTGCTGTTTAATATTTTAAAAGTTCTCGTTTTGGAAATCATAGTTCTCTTCTAGCTACTATTCCATTTCTTTGATCATCTTTGCAACAGTAATCCTCTAACGAGCTGTCTGCGCTCTCTGACCCCAATTTCTCTCATCGCATCCTCTTTGCTACCCTTTTCATTGTGAAACTGACACATAGGGGAGTGCGGAGCTGGGAGTGGGGTAAAAACAAAAGCATGAAACTTAATGATTTATCCAAAACAAATGCCCTTGCTGTCACCATCCAGGTCAAGAAACAGCACATTACCCTGAGCACGGAAGCCTTCCTCATGTTCCCTCTCACTTCTGACCCCATTCTGGCCCGAAATGTAACCATCATCCTTTTAGGAAAGCCACTTCCCAGACTGACTTGATTGTTTTACCATCTTGGCATGCATCCCTAAATATCATACTTTAGTTTTACGTATTGAACTTTTAAAAAATGGGATCATTAAAAATGTCTTCAGTGATTGGTTTCTTTCACTCAATATTGTGTTGGTGCCATTCACCCATGTTGACATATGTAACTGCATTTCATTTGTCTTCATATTTATTATCTCACCTATGTTCTGAGAGTCAGGAATCATTTGTGTTTTAGCTGGGTGCTCTGGCTTACTGTCTCTCAAGTCGTGGCGGTCAAGCTGTTGCCTGAGACTCTAATCTCTGAAGGCTTACCTCACTTCCAAACTCACTCACATGGCTGTTGAGAAGAGATGAGATCCTCCCCATGTGGGCCTCTCCATAGGAGTGCTCACGACAGATTCCCCAGAGCATATAGTCTAAGAGAAAATAGGGGAGTGAAAGCTCTCATGATGGAAGCTGCAATTTTTTTAAGATTTTTTTTTAAATTTATTTGACAGAGAGAGAGAGAGAGAGATCACAAATAGGCAGAGAGGCAGGCAGAGAGAGAGTAGGGAGAAGCAGGCTCCCCGTCGAGCAGAGAGCTCGATTCGGGACTTGATCCCAGGACCCTGAGATCGTGACCTGCACCGAAGGCAGAGGCTTAACCCACTGAGCACCCCAGGCGCCCAGCTGCAATGTTTTTTTTATACCCAAATCTCAGAAGTGACACACCATCACTGTTGCTGTATGCAAATAATCACACAGACCAAGTGCCTGGTCCAGGGTTGGAGGGGACCAGCCCAGGATGTGAGCACCAGGAGGCGGGGATCATTGGGGACCATCTCAGAGGCTGCCCATCACAACATTTGCATAAACACAGAAAAATTTATTTATCCATTCTATCGTCACTCTACATTTGGGTTGTTTCTACTATGGGACAGGTATGAATAGAACTTTTATGATCATTCTTACTACATGTCTATTGGTTCATACATGCATGCATTTCTGTCCAGTAACTACATCAAAGTATTATTACTATGCTCCTGCCTATGCGTAACTTCAACTTGAGTAACAAAGGGCCAACTGCTTCACAAAATGATCTATGGACTTGTATCTTTACTGGGAGCAGATGAGATTTTAAGGTGCTACATGTCCACCATTTGGTATTGCCAACTCTTCAATTTCTGCCTTCTGGTGATCATGTAGTGATATCTCATTGTGGTTTTGATTTGCATTTCCCTGACGGGTAAAGAACTTGAACAGCTTTTCATGTATTTGTTTTGCCCTTCGGATATAGTGTTTTGTGAAGTAGACACACCGCTCAGATCTTCCTTCAAGGAAGGTCATGTTGCCTGGCAGCAGGGAGTGTGGTCGGCAGACAGCTTCCAGCCAACAGTTCCTTCAGGGTTGATCTTGATACAGAGAACCACCTTGGCAAGGTCATGCTCTTCCTGAGGAACCCAAGCTCACTGAACAAGGCAGGACTATAAAAACGCAGCCTTTTCAGCCTGGCATGGGGTATACTAATAAGCAATATTCACTCCTGAGCACCCCTCCTAGCTTGGCCCAGGCTTTGCTAGGCCTACGTCAAAGTTCAGCTCCTTTCTCTGCCCCATCCTGATTCCTCGTTCTTTTGTTCAGAATAAACATCTTGGTTCTTAGTAAACAACTGACATCATAAACCCCTTCTCAGTGTCTGCTTCTGAAGGACCCAATCTGTGAAACAAAGTGTCTTTTTAAGCCTAGTGCCAATTTTCCCATTGAGTTGTCTTTTTTTTTCTTTTACCAATTTGTAGGAGTCTTTTGTTTAGTATGGATTCAAGTGCTTTGTCAATTGTGTGTGTGGCTAATAACTTCTCCCACGCTAGGGCTTCCATATTTCATCTCTTTATTGTGTCTTTGAAGAACAAAAAGTCCTTCATTTGGATGTAATTCAATTTCTCAATTTTTTTTTCCTTTTCAGACATGCCCTTTGTAGCCTACCCTAAGGTCATAAATATCTCCTATATTCTAAAAGCTTTTATTGTTTTGCCTTTCAAATTTAGACTTCCAAGCCACCTGGAATTAATTGTTGCATAAAGGATGAGATGGTGTCCGCATCATTTCCCCTCCCCTCCCAATGCATATCCCATTGTCCCAGGACCGTATTTTGAAAACGCCTTCTTTTCCTTCACTGTACTGCAATGCCAACTTGTCACGTACACCAGGTGCGTGAGTCTGTCCACATGTGTGGGCCTGTTTCTGGATTTCCATTCTGTGTCACTGACCTCTTTGCTTTTGTCCTAACACCACACTGCCCTAATTCCCGTTCTCTTTGAAGCCCATTTGGAATAGGGTTTTGTCTCCGACTGTTCCCCTGCAACTGCTCTTAGGGAGATCAGCAACACTTCTTCCTGGCTAAGGCCCCTGTTCCTCTCACTTGCCTTCTTAGCTGCAGGTGACACCAGAGGTATCCCTTCTCCTGACCACACTCTTGGTTTTCCTGTGACCACACCGTGTGCTCCCTCTCTGTCTCCTCCGCCCTTGCCTCCCCTGCCCCCCAGTCTGGTAATGTCAATCCCCCCCGGGGCCCAGACCTCTGTCCTTATTTCTTTGGGGTTCTCATTTAGCATGGTAATGCCATGTAACCCCAAATTTGTATTCCTAACTAGACTTTGTGGGCAAACTCTAGACTCATCCATCCAGCTGCCTCCCTAACTTTTCCATTTGAAGAATCTCAAACTGACTTCTAATCTTTCCCCCTAGATCTGTTCCACATCTTGCCTTTACCTTCTCAGCTGATGGCAAACTCCATCCTTCCACTTGCTCAGGAACATTCTTAGCAGCAGACTTACTCTTCTCTTTCTCTCTTAACAGCACATCCAATTCATGAGGAAATGCTGCCTGCTTTACTTTCAAATCTGTGCAGCCCAAATCCAAACAGTGCACCCCACCTCCACAGTTGCCACCCTGTCAGAGCCTCTGCATAGACAAACGCACAGCACCTGTTGCCTTGTAATGTAGGTGAAAACTCCCGGGAGATTTCTGCAATAACCTTTTCACTGGGTCTTCCTGCTTCAGCCCCTCTCCTTAGTCTAGTTTTTGCTTTTGTTTTTGTCTTTGTTTTTAAATTTTTTTTAAGATTTTGTTTATTTACTTGAGAGAGAGGGAAAGCATGAGAAGGGGGAGGATCAGAGGGAAAAGCAGACTCCCCGCTGGGCAGGGAGCCCCATGCGGGACTCTATCCCGGGACTCCAGGATCATGACCTGAGCTGAAGGCAGTCGTTTAACCAACTGAGCCACCCAGGAGCTCTTTGTCTTTGTTGTAAACGCAACAGCAGGAGTGATCCTTTTAAGACACATGCAGATCCCATCACTCTCCTGCTCAAAAACCTGCAATGGCTCCCACTTCCCTCAGAGTGGAAGTCCATGTCCTTACAAGGACCTACAAGTCCCAGCCTGCTGCGACTTCATTCTCTCTCCCCGATTCACTCTGATGCGGCCCCTGGCCTCTCAGGTGCTCTGCCCAAAGGTCAGACCACTCCTGTCTGACAACCCGTGTCTGGAACATTCTGCTCCCAAGCACCTGCACCGCTAACTTCTTCACCCCTTCCAGCCTCGGCCCAGATGTCAGCTTTGAGAGGAGCCTCCATCTTGACCCAGAAGACTGAAACCTGCCCTCTCGCTACTTTCTTTACCTTTCTCTACTCCTTCTTTTTCCCTTACTACACTTACCACCCTCGAATGTACTATTGACACCGCTTATCGATCACGTTTCTTTCCTTTTCCCCCTTGTAGAGTGTAGGGCAGGGCTCTTTTCCCGCTGTTTTGTTCTGGGTTCCAAGCACCTGGGCCAGGAAGCAGCCGCCCCTCGCTCCACCCCCAGCCCTGCAGCTGGCGCCTGCGAGGGGCTCCGCCATGGGGCTCCCGCTGCCCGCTCTGCCCGAGGCAGCGGCGTGGGGCCGCGAGACTCATGCATGCAGCACCCCGTCCAGAAGCGTGCCTGCGTCCCCGCTCCGCTTCTGCCCCACGGGTCACTTCTCTTCTCTTAGTCCTCCTTTCTCTGTCTCTCCCTCCCCTCCCCTCCCATCCACGCCCGGCCCTCGGGGGGTCCAACCGAGAGGGCCATTTCCTCCGGCTGCGGAGAAGGCATCTCACCAGGTTCCAGGACCTCCGCGCAGACCGTCCCTAACTTCCCGGGCCCCACCGACGGAGCTCCAAACTGCAGCCCAGGGATTTCGCTCCCAGCCCTACGTTCCAGCTCTGCTTCCGCGGAGGGCTCGGGAGGCAATACCCTTGTACCAAATGCAAAGTAAACTTGACAAATCCTACCGAGATGGAGGAAGGCCTTTTAAAGATTTTTTTCTCGCTCTGAAAATTTTTCTTTTTTAACACACATTCGGAATTCTACTCCAAACTCCGTTTTAGTATTACCGAAACCGAGCTCCCGTCTGCAACGTGCTGCTCTGATGCGTCACTCCTGACATTTACTGAGATACCCTGTCATTAAGTCAGCAGACTTGAAAGATGTGGGGGCTTTCGGTGTATAAAGAAATAATGCTGTGAATCATAACACTAGAGTTTGATCTCCAATTCTCAAAAGCACTTTGCTGAAAATCACATTAATCCTTATAACTTCCATGACAATAGGCCCAGATCAAGTGTCTTATGAGTAATGGGTGGGTGGTGGGGCAAGAGCTCCTGGGATGGTGGCAGGAAGAGTAACTGCGGAGCTGGGAACCAGGAGTGGCTTGTGGGGCAAGCTGCAACTCCAAGAGCCTTGGAAGGGGTGCCTTGCCTTCCTTCAGCTGGGGCGCCCCCCAGGGACTCCCCCTTCTCTCTGTGTATGTTGTCACATCAGGAAGAGGAACTGTAGGCCTTTGGAGAAATCTGTAAAGTGACGTAGGGCACAGCCAGTGACTGAAATCCTAAGAACGTGGCAGAGAATCAAGAATTTTAAAAGCTGGAGAGAAACTAACAACACTGTATGTTAATTACACTGGAATTTTTTGAAAAAGCTGGAGAGACTTTGGATGTGATTATAAAGTAAGTAGACTAATTTTACAAAGATATAGATGCAGACTAATGCATATACATGAGGGAGGCTGTAGTTATCCTGGTAATACTGGATGTCTCAAATGCAGGTGAGGGATCAAGATTTTTAAAGTCTCTCATTGAATTTTAGTCACATACCTAATTCTTGATCAAAATGGCTATCACCAAATTTGATTATTCTCACCATTCATCTACATAATCTCTTGGCAACTTTTCAGTCAAAACCAAAAATTAATCTTCCCTCAAAGGATGATCAAAGGTGCCAGCACGACTGTTCAGAATATCTCAAGAGTTTCCTCGATTTTAACCAAAAGTCAAAAGACTCCCTTGTAAGCAGAGGTACTATGTATTTTGAATTCCAACTTTTGAAAGACAGTTTTCCATGGGGGTCTCACGTTTCTGCACACCTTGTGAGCAGAGGCACAGAGCTTGTTCCAGGCTTTCTATGTTTACGTAGGAAAGTAGCTTGGAAGAGAGAGTATCTCCCTCTTGGACAGCTTTGCTTGTAACACCCTTTAAAAGACTAGGCTTCCTGAGCTAGAAATTCCTCAGCTGTGACTCAAACATATTTACATGCAGCATCTGCCTGGGCTGGCTGCTCTGTGTAGCCCCCATGGAACTGGGGAGACAAGAGGAGCAGACGGGGAACATGAAGCCCATGCAGCCTGCGGTGCCCCTAACCCAGGACTCTCCTGTCTTTTGCTAACATCTATGATACTGCGGCAGGTTAACTTGTTAGCCTGCACACAGCATCTCAGCCCCTTCATAGTTCTTGATACCAACCACCCCCAAAATTTAAATTTTATAGAATAAAAGTATTTTTTAGTCCTACCTAATTTCCCACTTCTCTCACACAAACAATCTAATACAATTCCAGCACGATGAATAAATAGACATTGTCTTCTGGAATTTGTTGCAAAGGGACCTAGTATTTCCAGCTAGAAAACCGAGAAGTAAATATAATGTATTAAAGGATACATGTAAGAAAAAGGATAGATAGGGCTAAAAAAGGGTAAAGGGGAAGAAGGTAATCCTAGAAGGTGGAAATAGAAATAATTTACAAAGCAGGTCTTTAATTTTGGTTTAGTCCCACAGGCTAAACCATTCTTTGCTAATGAAAATTATAGCCGTATCGCCCTCTACCGGAACCAGGCTGGAAACTACAGGGAAATAGTTTGAAGTTGCTCTTTACAGACACTGCTCACATCTCTGTTATCTATTGCTACCGTTTTCCAGATTTTAAAGTGTAAACCTCGGGTGTTCAGAAAGATAAAGGAACACAGCTCCCTTTGCATTTGCAGCCTGACACGTTAATGCTGAACCATCTAGGGCTGAAAAGACAGTGGACAAACCTTCCCATACTCACCTTTATTTTTTTTTAAGATTTTATTTATTTATTTGACAGAGAGAGAGAGAGATCACAAGTAGGCAGAGAGGCAGAGACAGAGGGGGAAGCAGGCTCCCCGCTGAGCAAAAAGCCCAACGCGGGCCTCGATCCCAGGACCCTGAGATCATGACCTGAGCCGAAGGCAGAGGCTTAACCCACTGAGCCACCCAGGTGCCCCCATACTCACCTTTAATTTGTAGCAGCCAGATTACAGGGACCTCTAATAGCTGTAGCCTTTGCTGGACGTTCCAGCAGGTAGTCCCTAGCACTTTGGCCTCTGCCTGCCCCACTTCCATTCCATGGATGACATCTGCTTAGAGCTCTTCCCTCATAGTTCTTAGCCCCATCATGAAACCTACTCAATTCCATCTTAGAAAGTGTCACTTTGCTCCTGGGGACTACAGGTGGGCTAGACAGAGTGAATGCAAGCTCTCAGCAGAATAACATCACATTGTGAATTCAGTGAGTACCAAAGGTGCAAATCTTCATTATAGTTTATTTTTTTAGATTTTATTTATTTATCTGACACAGAGAGAGAGATCACAAGTAGGCAGAGAGACAGGCAGAGAGAGAGGGGGAAGCAGGGTCCCTGCTGAGCAGGGAGCCCGATTCGGGGCTCGATCCCAGGACCTTGAGATCATGACCTGAGCTGAAGGCAGAGGCTTTAACCCACTGAGCCACCCAGGCATTCCTTCATTTTAGTTTAAATGCCACCCTATCTATACCTAAAAGCAACATATCCAAATGTTTCAACCATGTACTGAAATAAAAAAAATTATAATGCACCAATAAATGTATTTATTTATGAATTATAGAAGTGTACAATTGTACAGTATATTATGTACATTATAAAACACACAAAAATAGAAATTTGAAAGGATGAGAGTAAATACAAATAACCATTTTAACATTTTCCCCATGGACTGATTATCTGCATACCCCAGGGATATAACACACTCCCACCTGAAACCACAGTCCTGATGCATGCCAATGATCGCTGTATTTGGATTTTTAGCTCAGGTTACAGAAAAATGTACAAGATCACAGCTTTTTAAAGTTTTGCAAAATAGCCCTAGTATCTAGTTTAAATGTGTGAAGATGTTTGATGCTAACTTAAGACATATTTGGACTAATCACAATACAGCTAGTGAAATGTTACTTTATGGTTCACTGATAGCGGCTTCATTTTAAGGCAAACTAAATAGGGGATTTCATGGAGTTGAGTAAGACTATTTGGAGAGAAAAATGCTTTAAAGAAATACTCCAACATAAAGATGAGGATTTGCTTATTAAAGAAAATAAAGAGCCAATAGCTAGCATCTAAAAAAAAGTTCCTCACCTACAGTGGAAAAGACTTAAAAAAAAAAAAAGTATTCCAAACAATGGCCTTTTGCTAATGCAAATGGATTAGAATGGATTGCCACACATCTATCTGCCTGTCCTAATACCAGTGAATCCATAAGAACATGAATTCTTTCATTTTTATAGCCCCAGTAGCCAATCATAGACCCAGGCACATAGAAACTCAGTGAATATATGAATGATGAACAACTGCTCAAAAAATATGTAGAGTGCTGAATCATATTTGAAATAATTGTTGCTGAAGAACACTCCAGCATCTGGTTTTGATTTGTTGAAGCGAGTAACTAGATAAACGTCATGGTCAGTGATGCACTCAGAGAGCTTCATTACCTTCCTCCACATTCTCCTGCCCCCTTTCCCCAGCAGTCCTCTGCCATTCCCGTACCCCTGTTGCTTGCACCCGAGGTCTGAGCTTCCTGCCATGCAGTGGAGTGCCGTGGACAGTCTCGTCCTTCTCCACCCCTCAGTGCAAGCCGGGAGAACTAGAAGAGTACTGTCCTCTACAGAGAACCTTGTTCAAAGTGTTTGGTTTTAGAAAATACTCATGAAAACATAAAAATGTTTAGATAGGACACGAACATCTGACTTTCAAGATTGAAATACACACATGACAACTGCTAGACTTTCAATTGTGGTCTCCTCATGGAAGAGTTATCTTCTAATAAGTACTTCACCAATTTAAAGAGATTAAAACGTTATTTAAGTAACTTAATTTCGTAAATAACCAGTTTCACTTTGTGTACACACACTGAATGTTTTCATCTATATGTTCACTTATTCTGTTGACAAAAATGTCAGTTTCTTGGTGAAAACAAAACTAAAACTACACTTTTCATTAGATTAAATGCAAACCAGGGTTAGTTATCAAATCCCGATCAAGAGAAGAAGGGATATGGAGTTCAGAAATTTGCTGGAGAGATGGGAACTATAAACTGGGGGCTCAGTTCTTTCACTACTGCAGTATGGAAAGAGCTTTTTTTTTACCTAAAGTACTAATTAGAGAGTAATGTACTTACATAGTTGGGAAGTACATATGTATCCACAAAAGGCAAAGGAAAACAGGCTGCTGAGCTTTTCTAAGGTCAAGGTGATGCTGGTTTTTTCTAAGCACTGTGGTGAGTGAGTGGGCTGTGAAATCATCCTCTCTGGAGTCTTACATACAGAAGGCCAGTCGTTTGAAACAATAAAACCTCAGACGAAATAGCCACTAGAATAGAAACACTTTTCTTGAATATTATCTTTCAAGGAAACCAGGACATGTGCACATTACACACTGTTTGGTTCGCTCACACGTTTCCGTGAACCCCCTTTGGCTTGTTGCTACAGGTGGGCCTCACTCCAGTCTCTCGGACGTAAGTGACAAGCAGCTGTCTCACCTGACACTGCAGCTTCACAGAAAAACCTGACTCAAAACGTGAACCCACCCTCTACTTGTAAAATGAAACAAAAACTCAGTGGCACTACTGCCTGCCAAGGAAGGGTCTCACTAACGTCTTTAAAAACAAAACAAAACAAAACAAAGAGGTGACGGAATTTCCAATGAAGAAACTGCTTTGAGTATATTGTAGAAATTATATCCTAAATTTAGAACCAGAAAAACCATTTATGTTTTTGGTAATTTTCAAACTTTATTTCCAACTACTGCAGTAACAAAATACCAGTGAAAATTCTGCATGGAATGTGGCAACCTTTTAAGTCAATAAGGTCACAAATTAGTATTCCAACAGTACTTTGGCCTACGGAGATTTTGATAGGAGAGGATGATTACAACCAGTCCTATAACATTACAGACATATCCTTCCTCAGTATCTAGAAATAAAAGTAACCATCCTACCTCAATGATTCATCATGTATACATTTCTACTCTTTGTAAGCACTATCCTTCTGGGTTTCAATGTGTGAGGGGGAAATTCCTCCCACACATGGGTTTCTCTATACCATAGAGAAATAGCGATCACTTCTGCAGTAATGTACATTATTAAATTTTTAGTTGAAAATAAGAGTGAATTTTCCTATTATATACTTTCTCTGGAAGTAAAGAGACACACACCATTACAAACGGAAAATGGGTCAAACTTCTATTTTATTGACAGGAGTCCAAAATGAATACAAAAAAATGCCTCCTTTGCATGTTATGTTTTTTTTTTTTCTTCCTTAAAAGGCTTCTGAGTCAGGTAGATTAAAAGCTAAGAATGTATTTCAGCTTTTATAGTGAACCTTTTAAAAAAGGTTTAATAACATGAGTCACCAACATCAGAGAACATATGGTCCCACAATCATTTTTAGACCTATAGCTTATAAAAAGAATTAGATCCTGCACTGATCTGCTAAAATAGAGGCTTAAAAATGTTTTAAGCCATTAAAAGCCATTTTTATTATCTGTCTGATAACTCTGGGCAATTAAGAAAAGGAAAATCCCCAACATAGCCCTCTATATTATGTGGAATGTGACAGAATGCCAACTTATGACCAAGACAGGTAAAAATAAAAAGTTTAAAGCTATGAATGGAGCCGCTATAAACAGTCTTGTATCACTGCAAATTGTCAATAAATGAATGACAGAGCTTATCAAAAGATTAAAACTTGAGCAGATGTTACTTAAAACATTTGTGTGGTGTTTATCATACTTTAATGTTTGCTGAAAACTAAAGCTAAACAAAGAAAAATTGCTCACTTATAGATTGGTTTTCATGTACCTTTACTTTTACTGGGACCATAAATTGATCAGATAATACATAGCCCACACTTCTGGACAGTTGTAACAAAGGGTTTATTATCGTTTGCCGATGAAATAAATGCACCATCCCATACTTGAAAGGCTTTGACAAGCCATAAGCAGTTTTCAGACTGTACCAAGGCATCACCACTGCCTAGTTATATTATGCACCCATTTCTAGTAAAGAACTAACACCTCCCTCAACATCAGTTCTGTGCTGTTTCTGGTTTATTATACACTTCCAAAACAGCAAAAAGTTGCAAATACTGTGGTCCATTCATAGTACTGCTTAGTCATCATCTTCCTCCTCTTCTTCCTCCTCCTCAAAGCTATCTTCAAAGCCCTCGCTGTCCTCCTGGTCTTCATCCCCCTCTATTGCTGTATCCCACTGCGGGTGATTTTCTGGTACAGGTTTAGCCTCATGAACTTCCAACTATAAAGAAGAATTAAATGCAGACATCAGAAATTTTGGTAGGAAAAATGGAAGAAATACCTGATAAAGAAAAGGTTTTCTTTGACCACAGCAATTATAAAGAAATACACCATAAATGGTTGTTAACTCTAAATTTAACAGATTTATTTACAATAGATATTCATCCCAGAAATAAAAAGGCAATCTACTAACATATGAATGTAGTCAAATTTCTAATACGGTTTGACATTTCAATTCTATAGAAGCTATACAATTAAAGATTAATAATTGTGATTCTTGAGCAAGAATATTGAGTTATGTTTTAGTAAGTCTGATGTCTTACTAAGTCTGCTGAGAGAAGAAAAACTTAAGTGTGACTTTCAAAAAAGTATTTTACAGCCTCCATACTCATAAAGTAAAATTCTATAGGCAATGGAAAGAAATATGGTACCTCGTGGGAAAACAGTCCTGCCTCTCCCAGCTCCCTTTACTCTGGGACTCCAGTGTATCACGCAACAACACTTCAACACAACGTTTACACGACAGAAGCCCTTTTATAAAAACCTCAAGTGAAACTGGTAAACACTAACAGGAACGTGCTTCAGATGACACTTATACAAAGTGTATAAGATGATAAAAAACAAATTAATCTCAGAAACTAATAAACACTCCAACAGAATCTGTGGGAAAATACGTGTACTTTTCTTAAAAAAACAAAAAAAACAGAACCCAGTTGGTGAGGCCCTGTAAAGTCACAGCATATTACAGCACTTTAAGAGTATCACTTAAGTAATCTGAATTTAACATTCTAAATCACTCTAATAATTTATACTCAGGGTTCTAAAGGATTATGCTCCTTTAACTCAACAACTTAAGTTTGCTATTGAAAAAGCAGGCCATCAACTGTATCATATACAAAGTATGAGAAGATATCTTTTTCCCTCCATTACTCTACATTTCAGAACTAGAAATGCTTTTCTAGTATAGTAAGCACTTATTCAAACAGGCAACAATATTTATTGAAAAGTCACTATTCTTACCTTCAAGGGTTTAATCTGATCCAAACCCATATAGGAGTCTGATCTCAGAAACACTGTATACTGATAATTTCCAGGCTTGCCTGGTGCAGGAAACTTCAGTTCTACCTAGAAGAAAAAAAACAGCACTTAAAATCCGTATTTTGAGAAATGGAAGAAACAACATCATCTAGGTCTTTTATTATATTTTCTAATAATAATTTTATTATATTTTCTAAACTAGTAAATGTGTTTCCCTGAATTCTATGAGCCATTCTAGCAAATTGTCAGACTCAAGGAGGGAATGAGAACCCCAATTCACAGCCAGCTGGTCAGAAGTACAGGTGACAACTCGAGACTTGTCACTGGCATCTGAAGCACGTCGCGCTGGGTGAGGAGGTGGGTGGAGTCTTAAGGAACTGAGCCCTGACCCTGTGGGAGCTGATGCTAACTCCTGATAAATAGTGCCAGCATTGAGTTAAGTTGCAGGACACTCAGCTGGTGTGACAGAGAATTGCTTGATGTGGGAAAAAACCCGCAAACCTGGTGTCAAAATTGTTGTGAGTGTGACAGTACTGTGAGCAAATGAGAAACACATAGCAGTGAGTTTTTCCTTTACAAATGCCCAATGCTGGAAATAACCACATGATTTCACTCTTATGTGGAATCTAAAAAACAAAACAAATGAATAGACAAAAAACAGAATATGATCTATAAATACAGAGAAGAAACTGAGGCTTGACAGAGGGTATGTTGGCGGGCGATGAGCAAAATGGGTGAAGGGGAATGGGAAATATAGGCTTCCAGTTATGGAATTAATAAGTCATGTAACCAAAAGATACAGCATAGAAAATAGAGTCAATAATATTATAATAGCATTCTATGGTGATAGGCAGTAGCCACAGCTATACTCATTGTGAACATAGTATAACATATAGAGAAGCTGTATCAGTTATATACCTGAAATTAATGTAACATGTATGTCAACTATACTCAAAAGAAATTTTTTAAAAACATCCACAGTGCCTTAAAAGGTCAAGAAGATACTTATTTCCTAAATCATAAACTTTATGTACAAAGAGTTACAAACCCTTAAAAATTTCAATTCCAGGGAAAGGAAGATGGCAGGGGAGTAGGAGGACCCTAGGCTCACAACATCCCATGAATACAACTAGATAACTATCTAATCATCCTAAACACCCCAGCAATCGAATTGAAGACTGTCAGAACAAACTCCACAGCTAAGGGCTGTGAGAAGAGAGAGAAGAGGCCATGTTGAAGAAGGCAGGAAATGTGGAGACAGTTTGGAAGAGAAACAGATCATGGTCACTGTACTAGGGAGAGAGCTGCAGTTGCAGAGAAGGGCAAGAGACAACCTAGCACACAGGGGAGTGCATGGGGAAAAGGAATTCCCACAGCAATGGGCCTGGAAAGCAAGAGGGCCCAAAGTTCGGGAGTTCCTGCAACCAGCAGGGCTTAAAGCCTGGAGCCTTATTTATTCTTTTTATAAAGATTATTTATTCATTTGATATATAGAGAGAGTACAAGCAGGGGGAACAGCAGGGAGAGGGAGAAGCAGGTTCCTGCTGAGCAGAAAGCCCGACTTGGGGCTCAATCCCAGGACTCTGGGACCATGACCTGAGTCGAAGGCAGAAGCTTAACCAACTGAGCCACCCAGGGGCCCCAAGCCTGGAGGTTTAAAGGTGAGCATGCTTGGCTCTGGGAGAGCTCAGATGGCACTGGGGTTGCTCTCAGAGGAAAGGCAGCACAAACGGCCTGTGGACATACAACATGGAAACAGTGACCTGAAAAGCACATGGGGCACACAGTGGGAAGGGTATTCACTCATCTCAGAGGGCATCACAGAGAGACCCCTGGCTGGGGCCATTACCCCGACCCCCACCCCCCTCAGCATAAGACAGGGCCACATGCAGGAAGCAGCGAAAGGCTGATACTCACTACCTAACTTGCTTACACCAAGCCCCCCAACACCTGTACTCCAGTGGAACCACCCCTCTCAGTCACATTGCCTCAGTCCCAGCACAGTGGGCCCCAAGTCTGGCAGGGCCTCAGTTCCCACGGTGGTGGCAACAGGACGTGTTTCATAAGCAGACCAGAACACACCTAGCTAAAATTTGCCACATTCAGGCCAGGGACCAAACACTGCCCACCAACAGGCACAGGGACCCTTTGCAGTCAACTGGCCTGAAAGATAAAGAGCCAGAACACAAAAGCAAAGCCCACACAGCACACATTGGAGACACTCTCTGAAGCACCAGGCCCTAGGGAACAAGGGACACTACACTGCAGAGCACTACAGAACCTCCTCTAAATAAAGCCATTACTCTCAAGAACAGGAGACATAGCTGACTTTCCTACACAGAGAAACAGGCACAGAGACGCAGACAAAATGAGAACACAGAGGAAACTCTCCCCAGTCAAAGAACAGGACAAGGCCACGGTAGATCTAAACGAAACAGATATATAAGTAACATGCCTTGTAGAAAACCTAAAGCAAAGATCATAAGGATACTCACTGGGCTTGAGTAAAGAGTGGAAAACATCAGTGAGACCATTAATACAAAGATAAGGAATAACATAGCAGAGATAAGGAGCTCAATAAGCAAAATGAGACACATTTGATGGAATGAATGGCAGGGTGGAAAAAGCAGAGGAACGAATTAATGACCCAGAAGACTAAAGAAAGCAATACAATAGATCAATGAAACCAAGAGTTGGTTCTTAAAAAAAAAAAAAATCAATAAAACTGATAAACCTTTACCCAGTTATCAAGAAAAAAAGAGAGAAGACCCAAATATATAAAATCACAAATGAAGGAGGAGAAATAACAACCACCACCACAGAAATACAAATATAAGAGACTATTATGAAAAACTATGTACCAACAAATTGGACAACCTAGAAAAAATGGATAAATTCCTAGAAACAAATAACCTATCAAAACTAAACTAGGAAGAAATAGAAAACTTGCACAGAATAGCCAGCAAAGAAATTGAATCAGTAATCAAAATACTTCCAAAAAACAAAAGTCCAGAACCAGGTGGCTTCACAGAATTCTACCAAACATTTAAAAAAGAGTTAATATCTATTCTCAAACTATTCTGAAAATAGAAAAGGATGGAAAACTTCCAAATTCATTCTAGGAGGACAGCATTACCCTCATACCAAAACCAAATGAAAATAACACACAAAAAAGAGAACTACAGTCCAATTATCTCTGATGAAAACAGATGTAAAAATCCTCAATAAAATACTAGCAAAATGAATCCAACAATACATTAAAAAAATAATTCACCACGTTGAAGTGGGATTTATTCTCGGGTTGCAAGGTTGGTTCAATATTCACAAGTCAATATGATGCACCACATCAATAAGAGAAAGGATAAAAACCATACGATCATTCCAATAGACACAGAAATACCACCCGACAAAATACAACATCCATTCATGATCAAAACCCTCAACGAGGGGCACCTGAATAGCTCACTCAGTTCTCAGCTCAGGGTCATGAGTTCAAGCTCTACACTGGGGTCCATGCTGGGTGGGGAGCCTACTTAAAAAAAAAAAAACCCTCAATAAAGTAGGTATAGAGGGAACATACCTCAAATTAATAAAGGCCATCCATATATGCAAAACCCTAGTGCTAGCATCATCCTCAATGGGGTAAAACTGAGAGCCTTTCCCCTAAGGTAAAGAACAAGACAAGGATGTCTACTCTCATCACTTTCATTCAACATAGTACTGGAAGTCCTAGCTATAGTAATCAGACAACAGAAAGAAATAAAAGGCAACTAAATCGGTAAGAAAGAAAGAAATTTTTCACAGTATGTGCTGATGACATGATACTATACATAGAAAACCCAAAAGACTCCACCAAAAATCTGCTAGAACTGATAAAGCTACAGGCTACAAAATCAATGTACAGATATCTGTTGCATTTCTATACACCAAAAAAAGCAGCAGCAGAAAGAGAGATAAAGGAATCAATCTCACTTACAACTATACCAAAAGTAATAAGATACCTAAGAATAAATCTAACCAAAGAGGTTTATTCCTATACCCTGAAAACTATAAAACAGTGATGAAAGAAACTGAAGACACAAAGAAATAGAAAAGACATTTCAGGCTCGTGGATTGGAAGAACAAATATTGTTAAAATGTCTACCCAAAGCAATCTACACATTCAATGCAATCCCTACCAAAACACCAAGAGGATTTTTCCAGAACCAGAACAAATAATCCTAAAATTTATATGGAACCACAAAAGACCCTGAATAGCCAAATAACACTGAAAAAGAAAAGCAAAGCTGGAGGCATCACAATTTCAGAGTGCAAGTTATATTACAAAGCGGAAGTGATCAAAACAGTATGGTACTGGCACAAAAACAGACACACAGATCAATGGAACAGAACAGAAAATCTGGAAGTTAAACCCACAATTACATGGTCAATTAATCTTCAACAAAGCAGGAAGGACTATCCGGTGGGAAAAAGACAGTCTCTTCAACAAATGGTTTTGGGTAAACTGGACAGCAACATGCCCAAAGAACCTGGATCACTGTCTTACCCTATACATAAAAAATTCAAATGGATTAAAGACCTAAATGTGACACTTGAAACCACAAGAATCCTAGAAGAGAAGACAGGCAATATCTTCTTTGGCATTGGCCATAGCAACTCTTTTCTAAATAGGTCTCCTGAGGCAAGGGAAACAAAAGCAAAAATAAACTGTTGGGACATCATCACAATAAAAAAGCTTCTGTACTATAAATAATCAACAAAACCTATGGAATAGGAGAAGATATTTCNCAAGAATCCTAGAAGAGAAGACAGGCAATATCTTCTTTGGCATTGGCCATAGCAACTCTTTTCTAAATAGGTCTCCTGAGGCAAGGGAAACAAAAGCAAAAATAAACTGTTGGGACATCATCACAATAAAAAAGCTTCTGTACTATAAATAATCAACAAAACCTATGGAATAGGAGAAGATATTTCTAAATGATATATCTGATAAAGGGTTAATAACTAGTGGGGCACCTGGGAGGTTCAACTGCTGTGTCTGACTCTTAATTTTGGCTCAGGTCATGATCTCAGGGTCATGGGACTGAACTCTGTGTCAGGCTCCACATTCAGCCAGGAGACAGGGGTATTTCAATGGGTGCACTTTTGTATATCTTCTGAAATATTAACTAGGTGAATTTATTATGTATTCAAAAATAGGTAAAACTTAAATTTAAAAAAATAGTAATAAAACTGCTCTATCCAAGAAATACCCTTTAACTCTACCCTTAGCACTAACTCTAAGTGTCAAATAAACAACAACAAACTACTTCATACATTTACTACTTGGTTATAAAGGGGGGAAAATACTTTTGGATTAAAAATCAACATCACAGAACTATCTTGAAATTCTAAAAAACTGTGCTCTTTTCTACCAAATCCAGGCAGAAAGAACCTTTCCCAAAAAGTAGCATGAAACAATCAAGAAAAACAAGATAAACAGATAAAATATGCTCATCACAGTGATACAGTAGTGATGACATTAACAATGAGTAATGCCACATAATCAAAAATTCCATTCTAAAAATCTAATTATCAGTTCTTAAATTTGTTTTTAAGACCAGATATTTATCTTAGCACTAATCCAACGAGGATAAAAATCATAAATTTTTGTAAAATATAATTAAGTTCTGGAAAGGAGAACAAAGGCATATGTTCTTAGACACTAACAGTGAAAACTCCCCAAAATAAGTTGAAAACAAGTTTTTTTTAACACTGATCAAGTTGCCTACCTTTAACAACACTGTATAAATTTCTAATCAGCTACTCCCAAAAGACCAGAGAACAGTTATAAGACGTGCCTTATAAAATACAATAAGCCAAATATGATAAACTGATTTCTAAGAAAGACTTTATGAAGCACCATGACGGGGAGATGCCATTTATTTGTAAAAACTGAAATAATGTTGTTGGATAATTACCTCTTCTGTATCTTTTAGTGTACACACATGATATGGCATAGATATTAACGTCTGTTCCTTCCTATCTGCAATATAAAGCCACCACCATTCTTGTTTTTCCTGCAAAGAAAAAAAAAGAGTTTATGTTATCAAAAAGAACTAGAGAAATAACTGTTTTGCCTTGTCTCCTTTTAGAGGTATTGTTCTGGTTTTATCACTGCAGTATTTCCAGCATAGATACTGTGCCTGGTACAAAATAGATATTTAATATTTACTGAATGAATAAATCATTCTTAACCATTTGTACACCTGCTGTCCAAAAGAATTCTGCATGTAATTTTGGAGTTTCAAATGGCCCCTTAAAAAACCCTCATGATGGGCCTCTGTATTAAAAACCCCTGTATTAGCCTTAAATGACAAAAGATAGCCTAAAAAATGAAACGTTATAAACTACACTACAATATCATCTAGCAAATAATCTTAGTAATCTTATCCAGTAATAAGCAAAAGCCAGAAAGTAGGAGTGGAAGGGACTTGGGCAACCAAATCAGAAATCATTAACACATATTACTCATAGGAGAGCATCTCAGATTTAAGAGTCTATCTATACCTTTCACTGCACATGATTTTAGTAAGTGCATTTTTAGTTGTACCGCATGAAAGATTAGGAACAGAAAAAGAGCTCAGAAAAGAAACTGCCACCAGGGGACACCTGGGTGGCTCAGTGAGTTAAAGCCTCTGCCGTTGGCTCAGGTCATATCAGGGTCCTGGGATCGAGCCCCGCATCGGGCTCCCTGCTTGGCAGGGAGCCTGCTTCCTCCTCTCTCTCTGCCTGCCTCTCCGCCTGCTTATGATCTCTCTCTCTCTGTCTCTCTGTCAAATAAATAAATAGAATCTTTTTTAAAAAAAAGAAAAGAAAGAAACTGCCACCAGAATGCACGATGACAGCAGGAAGAACTGACAGGAGACTGGAAAGTATTTAAAAAAAAAAAGGAAGAAAAGAAGAAGAGGAAGAGGAAGAGGAAGAGGAAGAGGAAGAGGAGGAGGAGGAGGAGGAGGAGGAAGAAGAAGAAAAGAGGAAGAAGGAAGNCACCAGAATGCACGATGACAGCAGGAAGAACTGACAGGAGACTGGAAAGTATTTAAAAAAAAGAAGAAGAAGAAGAAGAAGAAGAAGAAGAAGAAGAAGAAGCAGCCCAAGTAGTCTGGACACACCAAGCTTCAATGTGCTCAGTGAGCCATACTGTGCAGGACACATCAGTAACTATTTAGTCATCTCTTGGTATCCACTGCTTAAGAATTGGTCAGGAAAGATACCTTTCTTTTCTTTTCTTTTCTTTTTAATTTATTTGACAANTGGTATCCACTGCTTAAGAATTGGTCAGGAAAGATACCTTTCTTTTCTTTTCTTTTCTTTTTTTTTTAATTTATTTGACAGAGAGAGCACAAGCAGGGGGAGTGGAAGAGGGAAAAGCAGGCTCCCCGCTGAGCAGGGAACCCAATGCAGGGCTCAATCTCAGGACACTGGAATCATGACCTAAGCCGAAGGCAGATGCTTAAGACTGAGCCACCCAGGTGCCCCAAGAAAGATACCTTTCTAAAATAGCTTAAAGAGAATGTTTTGGATTTAAAAAATGAAATAAACTCTTTTCTATTCTAAATACTCAACCAAAACAACACTAGACTGTTCTAAATTTTCAATTATCCAAAAGAAAGTAAAAAAAAAAAAACTTTTTACTGAAAACAGTATCATAGGAAAAATGTCTTTTTAAGCCAAAATCACTTGTACTTTCTATTTTATTTTATCCACCAGACATTAAAATTTGATTATCTTTCTAAGAATGCTACACTAAGGTCAACTAAAACCTCTTATAAACTACAAAGCACTATAACAACATTAATAAGCAGAATAAATAAATCACAAGTACATGTTTAATCTAACTTCTGCTTAACCTAAGGGGGACTACCACAATAGGTCTATGTGTATATATGTATATTTGTCTCTGTGTGTTGCACACACAAAGTGGGTAAAAACATAATGGACTCAACGTGGACCAGAGTCTGAGTCACAACTACTAAAATCTGCCTCTGTAACGTGAACAGAATGAGTGTGACTAAGCTCCTCCAATAAAACTTCATTCATAAAACAGGCAGGGAGGCCAACTTGTCTGTAGGCTGTAGTTTAGCCGATGGCCTGTTTTAAAGCCACAGAGACCCAGACTGTTTTGCTTCTCTAAATCTCACTTTTCTTCTCTGTTAAATGATGAGTGCCTAACTCAGGACGTGTTGTGAAGATGAACTGAGATAATACAAGCAATGTTAGAATGTCTAGCATATTGATCATGATAAATGATAATCATGGGGGTGCCTGAGTGGCTCAGTTGTTAAGCATCTGCCTTTGGTTCAGGTCATGATTCCAGGATCCTGGGATCCAGCCCCACATCATCGTGTCATGGGCTCCCTGCTTCTCGCTCTGCCCCTTCCCCTGCTCATATGCACAAGCCCGCTCTGTCAATTAAATAAAAAATCTTTTTAAAAAATGATAATCATGATTATTAATGAAATGAGGTAGACATCTCAATCATTTAAGTGGTTCTGATATTTCATTGTCAGAAATCTCATTAGCAGAACACATATGTAATTTAAGAAGCACTCAAGAATGTGCAATTCTTTACCTCTTCACTAGAGAATGCCTTTCCTTCTGATCTCCCAGGTTACTTGATTAAAATGAGATTAATTCAAGAATATTTATTAAGAAGCTAGTGAATATCAATCCATGACATTGTACTGTGCCCAGACTCTTTGATGCACACAGTAAAAGTGAAAAATACGCTGTAGCATGAGTTATTTGTACTTTCGATACAATAGTTTTTCTGTTGTGTGAGATTCCTCACCATCGAATGAGTTTCAGTAACATGTAAGTCAATTATAATCATAAAACTTTAAGCGGGTAGAGTGGTTATTAGGGTAGTTTGGTAGGTACATGGGAAGGTAGGTAGATGTCAGGAAAATCCTACATAAATTTTATCTGATAAATGTTACTTTGAGATGTGTACAGTGTAGTTATAGCTTAAATTAGAAAAAGGCATTTTCAAGGCTAAATGTTCTATGACAGTGAATGGATGTTTTGCTTATTAACTAAGCATAGTCTAAAATGAACTATCTGTTATAAGGGTACAAATTATGCAGCTTATAACATCCCATGACACTTTTAAAACCAATCAATGAGTGGAATTTACTCGCTTGATTTCGGGAGCCGTGGGGTTGGCAGGCTACCACTGCAATGGGCAAAATGCCCTTAACAGATGGGCTAAAGCTCAGGACATGCCAGAAGATCAGCAAGCGCGTTAACATGGAATCCTGGGCTGACTTCTTTCCAAGTCAAAACAACAGTCTGTGCAGAGCCATTCATTTATTATTAGGAAAGCCAAATTACTTGGGAATTTGCCTTCAGCAGCCCCCAGCAACTCTGGATTGACATTCTAAAGCAGAAAGCAGATTTATACATGAAATCACCTGCCAAACATGAGTGCTGAGCAGAAGGTTCTATGGCAAAGCTGTGAGGCAGTCTGTGGAACAGCTTCCCTGAACTAAGAGGCAACCAGTTCTTAACCTCTGGCCATAGACAGAATCATGGCAAAAGCAAAACGTCATGCAAGTCCCAAGTTCATTTGAAAGACAAAAAACTCAAGATCAAAAGTTGAGCAGGCTACAAGCACAAACCAAATAAGGACAAGAGAACTAAAGCACTGATTAATCTGTCCTGAGCTTGGGGCTCAGCCACTCTCGACTCTTAGTAAACTCAGTTGGTCCCACAGCCATTGGCTATTCCCATGCACTGGGGGCAATTACAAGGGCCAGAGCAAGTGTAATGGCTCTGGGTGGCCAGTACAGGAAAACGCATGAGAAAAATACTCAAGAACTTTTTTCTTCCTATCTAAAACTTGAGAGAAGTGAGGGATTCACTAAACCCATGCTGTCCTATGACGAGGACAAAATTTAAAAGACTGCCTGAACTGCTAAAGAGAAATCATCATTCAGCACAACCTTCAGTCATTCAGGCACAGAAAAGACAGAAGCCCAGGAAACCACAGAAATACTTAGAGTTAATCCTCCCATTAAACGGCACATTCACTAAATCTAATTCATACTGAAAGGTATCCTTCAAAATGTTGCCTATCAAGAATAAGTCATCTTTAGCACATCTGAGCCAGTATACACCATAGAGGGATAAAAAGCAACTGAAAAATACCTGAAAAGTAAATGGAATAAGGAAAACACAGAGCCATGAATAACTCACCTCAGGAAAGTAAAGACTATAAACAGGATGTGTTATCTTTGATTTGGTTTCCAGGAGAGCTCTCTCCTTTCGCTGTATACTTTGTTGTAATTCTTGCCACTCCTAGTAAAGTAAAAATCAAACACTTGAAATCAAGTATGTTTTCAATTGTTCTCATTGAAGAGTTTCCATCTTATTCCAGCTATTATTCTTGACAATGCTAACTACCATGGAGTTCAGTCCCACAAACCAGATCATTTCCCTGCTCAAAACTATTACAACACATCATTTCATAAATCAAATCTAAGCCCTTTAGCATGAACTACACAGTCATGCTCTGACCTGGGCCAATCTCTTCAGTCTCCTGTCACTGCCTATCTATCTCTTTGTACTTTCTATTCTTGTCACTTCAAACTACCTTGACTTCTCACCAACCTATTTCACTCCTAAACCATGTCTGGATTTTTGTTTTCTCTTTCCCTAACCTGGCAAATTCCTACTATTATTCCTTTAGGAGCTGCTAAAGCCTAAACCATGAGTTCCTGAATACCAGAAATTTCCCTCAAATGAGTTGATCACTCCCTCCTTTGTGCTATCACTGTACCTTGCACAAAATGTGCATAATCTCTTTTGTACTCTAATGTTTATTTACATGTCTGCATTCCCCACTAGCCTACTATCATTCAAGGGCAGAAACTGTTTTACATTTGGCTTGCATTCTTTTCTCATCAAACACAGTGCTTACAGTGTGACAGATTAATGAATAACTGTTTGTATAATTATTTGACAATTGAATGAATGTATTTTTGGTATCTAAAGAAACTAGTCTGTCACCTCTACTAATCCTAATACTATACTCAGAAAGGAGTATGTCAACTCTTTCTCAAAGCACGCCTGGGGAAATAATTTCCTTAATAGGCTTTAATTTCTTGGCAATCAATTTAATTCCCAAAGTACAAAAACAGTCAAGGGCCAGCAACTGCTAAAAAGTCATCCTTGTTTTTCCCCACCACTCCCAATGGCAAACTCCCCACCACATTACAGGCATACCTCACTTAATTGCACTTTGCACATCTGTGCTTCACAAATATTATGGTTTTCAAAAATTGAAGGTTTGTGGCAACCCTGTGTTGAGCAAGTCTATTGTTGCCATTTCTCCAACAGTATTTATTTGCTCACTTTGAGTCTCTGTGGTACATTTTGGTAATTCTTAGAATGTTTTAAACCTTTTTATTATATTTGCTATGGTAATCTATGACCACTGATCTTTGATGTACTATAGTAACTGTTTTGGGACACCATGAACCATGCTTACATAAGATGGCAAACTTAATCAATAAACATGTGTGTTCGGACTGTACCACCAATGGGTTGTTCCCCCATCCCTCTCCCTCTCCTTGGGCCTCCCTGAGACACAATATTGAAATTGGGCAATTAATAACCGTACAATGGCCTCCAAGTGTTCAAGTGAAAGGAAGAGCTGTGCATCTTTCACTTGAAATCAAAAGCTAGAAATGATTTAAGCTTAGTGAAGAAGGAAAGTTAAAAGCCGAGATAGGCTGAAAGCTAGGCCTCTTGTGCCAAATAGTTAGCCAAGTTGTGAATACACAGGAAAAATTCTTGAATGAAATTAAAAGTACCACTCCAGTGAACACACAAGTGGTAAGAAAGCGAAACACCCTTGGGCGCCTGGGTGGCTCAGTGGGTTAAAGCCACTGCCTTCGGCTCAGGTCATGATCCCAGGGTCCTGGGATAGAGGCCCACATCGGGCTCTCTGCTCAGCAGGGAGCCTGCTTCCTCCTCTCTCCTCTCTCTCTCTGCCTGCCTCTCTGCCTACTTGTAATCTCTCTCTCTGTCAAATAAATAAATAAAATCTTAAAAAAAAAAAAAAAGCGAAACACCCTTATTGCACATTTGGAGAAAGTTTTAGTGGTCTGGACAGAAGCTCAAACTAGCCACAATATTTCTTTAAGCCAAATCTTAATCCAAAGCAAGGACCTGTCTCTTCAAATCTATTAAGACTAAGAGAGGTGAGGAAGCTGCAGAAGAAAAAACTGCAGCTAGCCAAGGTTGGCTGATGAGGTTTAAGGAAAGAAGCCATCTCCATAACAGGAAAGTGCAAGGTAGAGTAGCAAGTGCTGGCATAGAAGCTGCAGCATGCTCTCCACAAGATCCTGCTAGGAGAATTCATGAATGTGGCTACACTAAATAACAGATTTTCAATACTGACAAAACAGCCTTACACTGGAAAAACATGCCATCTAGGACTTTCAGAGCTAGAAAGAAGTCACTGTCTGGCTTCAAAAGACAGGCTGACTCTCCTGTTAGGAGCTAATGCAACTGGTGATGTTCAGTGAAGGCCATTACTCACCGACCATTCTGAAAATCCTAGGGCCCTTAAGAATTATGCTAAATCTACTCTGCATGTGCTCTCTAAATGGAACAACCAAACCTAAATGACAGCACATCTGTTTATAACATGGTTTACTGAATATTTTAAGCCCACTATTGAGACCAACTACTCAAAAATTTCAAAATATTATTGCTCACTGACAATGCACCTGGTCACCCAAGAGCTCTGATGGAGATGCACAGTAAGACTGTTTTCATGCCTGCTAACACAATATCCATTCTGCAGCAAATGAATCAAAGCATAATTACCACTTTTAAGTCTTACTAGTTTAGAAATACATTTTTTAAGGTGATAGCTGCCACAGACAGTGACTTCTCTGGTGGATCTGGGAAAAGTATAATGAAAATCTTCTGATTCACCCTTTCACATGCCATTAAGAACATTTATGATTCATGGGAAGAGGTCAAAATATCAGTATTCACAGGAGTTTGGAAGAAGCTGATTCCAACCCTCACGGATTACTTGGAAGGGTTCAAGACTCTAGTGGCGGAAGTAACTACAGATATGTGGTAGAAAGAGCAAGCGATCTAGAATTAGAAGTGGTGCCTGCAGATGGGGCTGAATTGCTGCAATCTCATGAGAAACGGTTACTCTCATGAGGAGCTGCTTCTGATGGCTGAGCAAAGAATAAACACTACCTGGAACTTCTGAAAGACTCTTCTAAGTAACTGCTTAGGACCATAACCCACCTTTCCTAATTCATTTGCAGACTCAATTCCAATGCTGAAGATTACTGTAAGACACAAAAGTGACTTCACCTCAGATCCACACCCTATACTAACAGCAATTTAAGATTTAAGAAAATTAAGAGGTCCAACCCTTGTTAGAAACTATTTTTCTTTATAACTCTGACCACCATCCCACAAACATATTCTTACAAAATAACAGATGATAAAATATAGATATTACTTAAGACAAACACACAAACAAGTACACAAATGAAAAACAATAAAAAACGTAACTATCAGAGGTATATAATTCTAATTATTTAAACCGAGAAGTCTTACTGCTTCATCATCTTTGTTTTGTTTTTCATCTTGCTCTCTATCAGAATCTCTGTCACTACCATCATCTTTTTCACTTTGGGATTCTCTATTGGTTTCTTCTTCTTCGGAATCACTGCCTTTGTCAGAAACTTCTTCTTCGTCTTCCTTTACTGCAGCTTCCTAAAAGAAAAAAGCGACCACAGAAGTTCTGAATATCTCAGTGAATTCTGAGTCCCTGAAGCTAACTTATTGTCATTATAATTAAATTAGCTCAAGATTACAATCTCACTATTCATACAGTATATGTGGTAGTGAGACTAAAGACTTTAACATTTGGCTTATTTGCCTATTGTTATTTTATTTTTCATGTTTTTAAAATAAAAAATATTTTATCTTTAAAGCATAAAGTATATCCACAATGGCAACATGGCTCATCTTTCATAACATCAATTATACTATATATACACATATTTTTTCTTATTAAAGATTTTTTTATTCATTTGAGAGAGAGTGAGCACACACACGTGGCATAAGCGAGAGGGAAGGGCAGAGGGAGAAAGAATCTCAAGCAGACTCCCTTAAATGTAGAGCCTGAGGACACATGGCTCCATCTTATGACCCTGAGATCACGATCTGAACAGAAACAAGAGTCAGATACTCAACCAACTGGGCCAACCAGGCACCCCACTTGTATAATATATTTTATTTGACTTGGGGAAATGGAAAGCTCATAGAAAAGTACTGCTTTGAGAATTTAATATTATCTTCTATAGCTGATAGAGTATAATGTAGTAAGGAAAGCCAATATCCCAGACAAAATATTTACTAATCCATTTCAAGAAGAAAAAGAACAGCAAATTAAATATAAAAAAACTCAAAGTAAATAATACAGACCCAAAATCAATTAAAGAGAAGGCAGATACACAAAAGGAAATCTAAACAAAACCAAAAGCTGGTTCTTTGAAAAGATTAATAAAACTGAGATAAGACTTATTAAGCAAGACTGATCAAAGGAAAAAGAATACAAATTACCAATATTAGGAATGAAAGAGACATTACTACAGATCCAAAAGAAATTACAAATAGAGGACATTATCAATAACTTTGTCAATAAACCTAATAACTTAGAAGAAATGGACAAAGTCCTTGGAAAGTGTAATTTACTAAAATTGATATAAGGAAAAAAATAGATAAACTTGATACAAAACCTGGCAAGGGTATTTCTAAGAAAGGAGAATGGCAAAGCAATATCCTGTCATAAAATTAGATGTAGGAATCCTAAACAAATATAATGAAATCCAGATAAATATGAAAAAGGATAATATATTATATTTGTTCCAGGAATGCAAGGACAGTTTAAAATTTTTAAATGCTTCAACAAAATTCACCATATTACAGAAAGGAGAAAAATCACATCATCACCTCAACAAATGGAGAAATGGCATTTAATAAAATTCGGTACTGCTCATGATAAAAATTCTTAGCAAACCTGATAAAGAATATCTACAAAAACCCTATAGCTAACATCACACTTAATAGTTTGTTCCCTTTCTCCTGGAGATAAACAAAAAGACAAGGGTGACCACCGTCCTCATGCCTAACCAATATTACACTGAAAGTTTTAGCCAATACAGTAAGACAAAAAGGATAAAAAACCAAAAAGATTAAAAAGGAAAAAGTAAAACTGTCTTTATTCCCAGATGGCATGATTGTGTACACAGAAAATCTTTTAAAAAGTACCTACTAATGGTTAGAATTACAGGCATACCTTGGAGATATTGCAGGTTCAGTTCCAGACCACTGAGGTAAAGAGATTATCGCAATAAAGTCAAATGACTTGTTTTGTTTCCCACTACATATAAAAGCTATGTTCACACTATAGTGTGTTAAGCGTGCAAACAGTATTCTAAAAAACGTAATTAAAAAATACTTCATTACTAAAAAATGCTAACCATCATACGAGCTTTCAGCGAGCTGTAATCTCTGATCACAGGTCACCATAGCAAATATAATAATACAAAGTTTACAATTATTGAGGGAATTACCAAAATGTGACAGAAACACAAAGTGAGCAAATACTATTGGAAAAATGGTGCTGACAGATTTGCTCAACACAGGGTTGCCACGAACCTTCAATATATAAAAAACGCAGTATCTGCCAAGTGTAAGAAATTGAAGTGCAATAAAACAAGGTATACCCATATTGTCAGTTCAAGACTCCTTGATACAAGGTCAATATTTAGAAGACAACTGTAACTCTATGCACCAGCAATAAACACTGAAGAATGGATTTTTTTTAATGTTATATGCAACAGCACCAGAAAGTATCAAATACAAAAGGGTAAATCTTAATGAAAGATGTGTCATACCTCTGTCGCTGGGAATTACAAAACACTGCTGAGAAAAAATTAAGGAAGATCCAAATTAATAAAGATAAACCATGATTATGAAGAAAAAGACTCAATACTGTGGGGCATCTGGGTGGCTCAGTCAATTAAGTGTCTGCCTTCAGCTCACGTCATGATCTCAGGGTCCTAGGATGGAGCCCCATGTTGGGCTCCCTGCTCAGCAGGGAGCTTGCTTGCTTCTCCCTCTCCCACTCCCCCTGCTTGTGCTCAATGCTCTCTCTCCCAAATAAATAAATAAAATCTTAAAATCTTTGATAGGCAGAAATGTCAACAGGACTCAAAAGCACTAACCATAAAATCAATGAAAGACTTCCTTAAAATTAAGTACCATCAAAAGTTTCCATTAAGAGCGTAAAAAGGGACTCATATCCAGAATATATAAAGGAATCCTACAAATCCATAAGACAATCCAATAGAGAAAGAGGATATTCAAATGGCTGGTAAGTATATGAAAAGATGCTCAATATCGTTAGTTATCAGGTAAATAAAAACCACACACAGAGATACCACTACAGATCCACCGTAGTGGTTATATAAAAAAAAAATGGTAAAACCAAGCATTAGTGAGAATATGGAACAATTGAACTCATATTTTTCTAGTAGGACAATGAATAGTACACAACTTTGGAAAACAGGCTCTTTCAATGAGCTAACCATACACTTATTTTATGACCCAGCAATTGCACTGCTAGGTACATACCCAAGACAATGAAAGTCCACAAAATGACATGTACATGAATAAACACAGCATTTTTATTCAATAACAGGCAAAAACTAGAAACAACCCAAATGTCCACCAACTGCAGAACAGACAGAAAAATTGTAGTGTATTCAGAAGATGGAGTATCACATACACACAAAGAATGGAAGGGTGCTATACACAACACAGATGAATGCCATGGACATAATACTGAATGAAAGCAGACAAACATATTTCCACTTACATGAAGTTTAAGAGTAAGCAAAACTAATTTATGGTAATAACAGCCAGAAATGGAAGGTATGGAGGTAGATGGAGGGGTCACTGAGAAGAGACACAAGTAAGCTTTCTAGGGGCTAAGGTTTTCTATCTTAATCTGGGTATCATGGGTACCTACATATGTAAAATTTCAGGAACTAAACACATAGGATTTGAATATTTTAGTGTATGTTATAACTCAATAAAGATAATAACAGCAATAAACTTACACTCCCAACAACTCCGTTTGCCTGTTTTTGTTTCTGTTGCTTTGACTGTGGTAAGGACACAGGTGTAGGTTTTTTTTTTAAAGGTTTCTTTTTTTTTGATTTAGCAGTTTTCTTGGGTCCTTTGCTCTTCTGTTGCCATCCTCCTTTTGTCCTGTTCTTATTAGTATCACCCTGCTATAAATCACAACATACATACATACTCAGAAGTTATAGCGATAGTTTCATTTGGGAGTCAGAGTAATTTTTAGATGAAAGTGGCTAAACTAAATGCTTTCACAAACTGAATTACTCTCCCACAACAATATAAATCAATCAGAGAACTGAACAAAACACTTACTTCACCAGGAAAGACAGGTAAGAAAAATCAAGTTTTACCCCATCTTCTGCTGGCTGTTCCTCTGCAGCACAAATGGACTGCTCCTTTTCAAATACTTCCTAGGGAAGAAAAATACAAAATCTATCAACCTATATTTACCTTTCAGATAAAGTAATCTTTCAAAATAGATGACCAATAAGTTTTTTAACTTGTGACAACTGGTGGGGGGGAGGAGAAGAGCAGCCTTGTAGCAATTACTAAATGATGTGCGCAAATTCACCAATTACTAAATGACACTTCAAAAATTACCTTCTGAAATATCTCACATCTGTCTTAAATACATTTTGAAAAGTACAGTCTACTTAAATTTACAAATGCAATGACTTAAGATATATAAACTCATTACAAATTCAAGAATATTTTATAGTTTAAAGTAACTATATAAGTACACATGGCTGGATCAGCTGGTACAGTGTGAGACTCTTGATCTCAGGGTTTTGAGTTCAAGCCCCATATATGGGGGTAGAGTTTACTTAAGAAACAATTTTTAATTTTTTAAAATTAATTACATATATAAATAAATAAAATACCTAAGGGGTGGAACACCGAGAAAATCCACATAATCTAAAGACATAGCCACCACCATATAATCCACTTAGGATCAGAATAAAAGGCATGAATTTAGGATTTAAATTCCAGTAACATTTCGGTGAGAATCTACACTAGAAGATAATAAGTGATGCTGGTTGTGTTTAATAAGCTTCCTGGAATTACTAAAGCTAACAAGCAAAAGTAATGGTAACTTAGGCTTTAAACTGTTAGCCTAATTCAGGGGTCCACAAACTATGGCCCAGTGCCTGGATTTCAAATAAAGTTTTACTGGAACTCAACCATGCCCATTTGTGAATTCAGTAGTTGCTACAGAAACCATGTGGCCCATAAAACCTAAAAATTTATTAGCTGGACCTTTATAGAAAAAGTTTGCCAATCTCTCGTCTAATTCTACCATCTCTGCTTCATTTCTTCATTTATTAGCTGGGTTCTAGTACTTAATTATTCGAGGTTCAGTTCATACAAGAAATTGAAGATAAATATTTGATTCTTTCCTTTCTCCAGAGCAATTTTGCTTTTTTTTCCTACCAATTACCCCAGAAGTGCCAACAGCCTAAGGCCAATTTTTACTTATTTTTTAGGCTGGGAATTTCAAAGCATGTAGGTAATATAAATTTGGATTCTATGCCTAATTCTAACCACTGGCTTTGAAGTTTCCTCTTCTCCCAGGGGGGCATTTCTCATCCAGCGTCCATGACACAAATGCTTCTTTACCACTTGGTACCATAAAATCAACACCTTTGATTTGATATATCCTACTACAAAGTATGCTTTTCCGACCAGAGGTTTTAGAGATGGGGTTTAAAGGCAGAGCATGTTTCCTGCAGATATTCACAGGCCACAGAGCAAAACAAGCTAAAATCTCCCACTAGATGAATATGCAGAGTTAAAAATAGTACAGTCAATTAAAAACGAGTTACAACTATAGTTCTAACTTGGGAGGTAATAGTTGACTTGGGAGGTAATAAAAATATGTAATAGAAACTAAGAAAAACAAGATATACAGGAAACATATACAATGAGATTGAATTTAATGAAAGGGAATGAGACAAGTACCAGGGCGTATATATGCATACAGTGTAAAGGCCCAGGCAGTAAATATGAGCATGGAGAAAGATATGAAAGGATACACATAAGACTAAATTCTGGGGGTGCCTGGGTGGCTCAGTGGGTTAAAGCCTCTGCCTTCGGCTCAGGTCATGATCTCAGGGTCCTGGGATTGAGGCCCGCATCTGGGCTCCCTGCTCGGCGGGGAGCCTGCTTCCTCCTCTCTCTCTGCCTGCCTCTCGGCCTACTTGTGATCTGATCTCTCTGTCAGGTAAATAAATGAAATCTTTAAAAAAAAAAAAAAAGACTAAATTCTGGTCCTCTTGGACTGACAAGGGGGCTTCCTGAGGGAGGTGGGTAAGAGAAGGAATCCATGATAGTGAAAACATCATTTAACCCCACAGGTATTCACGTATTAGGGTATCTAAAGTGATGAGTTTCAAAATCAATCATCTCAGAGTGGCAGGACTTTAGGTGATTTTAATCTCTTCCTATACTTTTCTGCATTGCCTGAAGTTTTTCCCCCAGACAGTATTAATTTTTCATATAATTAGAAAAAAATATATTTTTAAAAATTAAGAGTAAATTCAGAATCGACCAAGAAGGAATACGTAATGAAATTTCAATAATAATCAATAACTAATCTTTGTATAGTACTTTAGAGTTTAAATACTATACTCACATTACCTTATTATTACAATGTTTTACACGGAATTAACAAATCACCACATGAAGAATTAATCTATTTTCCAAGGTTTTTTGTATGTAAAAACTATTGTGAAAAACTATGAATATTAATTTAAAATATCAAAACAACTAATAGGACTTGCAAAATTAGATTTTGACAGTTTTGACTTTGAGAATATGTGACTTAAAATGAGAAAATAAATATAAGAACTTTAACACGTAACTTTTTTCCCCTTTTTCTCATTGAAGTATAGTTGACACACAGTGTTAAACATTAGTTTCAGGAGTACAACATAGTGATTCAACAACTCCATATGTTATGCTGTGTAACCATACAACACTATTACAATACCCTTACCTATAGTCCCTGTGCTATACTTTGAATCCTATGACTTATTCAATAATCAGAGCCTGCACCTCCTTTCCCCTTCACCCCTTAACACATAACTTTTTTTTTTAACACGTAACTCTTAAAGCATAAAAATAAAAAGAGATTACTTACTGCCATTGTTTGCCTTGTCAATTTAACCAACACTGTAACTAGGGATCCTACCGTGATGTTGTTGCTATCTTCATCATCCAATACTACAAGATGAGAGTAAAAAATCAAAGTAAACAATTAAAATTCAATTTGGTACTTCAGTATTTCAAATATATTTTAAACTTAATAAAAAAATATTTTGATTGTCTACTCTATAAAAAACACTCCACTAGATGCTTTCAACAACGCACTCATTTAATCTTTAAAATAGCTCTCTGAAGATTATTTCCACTTTAAAGAAAGGGAGGTTTAAAACTAAAGTAAAACGACTCAGGTCACATCATGACTATATTGGCACTGGCAAGTTTCAAACCCTGGTCTTTTAAAACAAAGTATAATGTGAGGACTACTGTAACACTTTCTTCCACACTGATATAAAAATCTGTTACTCTATTAAATTGTGCAAACCTTGTAATCACAAGATTTTACCTATATGATTAATGCCAGTCTGTCAGAAATAAAATAATTAGAACTAGTATTCCAAGTCACATTAAGTTTATTTCTTAAGGCAAGAACTTAAGAGTTTTGTTTATAGTAAAAAGAAAAGCTTGAAAAGCTTTTGCAATTGTTTAATTTTTTAAAAACCACATTTGTTACACATATTGCTAGAGCTATTAAACTTAACATTAAAATTAATAAACATTAAAATAAACATTAATGTTAAAATTAATAAATAAAATAACTTATCCTATCTTATTCAAATTCCTTTTTCCTCCAAATTTTATCTGTAAGTCTTCTTCACTATGTATTTCTGCCTACAGATTTTTCTAAGTTTGTTATGTTCATTTTACATAGATTTAGATTAGCATACTCTGTTCTGGCCTACATTAACATACCACCAGTTGGGAAAAAATGGCTTCCAAACTATAACTGTTTTCTCCTCCATTACTGGCTGTGAGATGCAACAGCTGGGCATTAAGAAGGATATAATATCCTGGGGCACCTGGGTGGCTCAGTCAGTAAAGCATCCGACTCTTGATCTCGGCTCAGGTCACAATCTCAGGGTATGGAGATTGAACCCCAGATCAGGCTCCATGCTGAGTATGGAGCCTGCTTAAGATTCTCTCTCCCTCTGACCCTCCCCAACTGACCCTCATCTCCTCCTCCTCCCTCACACTCTAAAAAAGAAAAAATAATAATTATTATTAAAAAAGGATACAATATCCTTTCTTCAATCTGGAAGTCTCCATTATCTCATATCAAATCTGGGCTACACATTCGTCAACACTGTACAGTTGTATGTGCATGAGCACTGCATGTGAATTAACAGCTATAACAATATCTACCTGCCATTTGAGGCTTTCAAGTGGAGAAAAAGCCTACAGGAGATTCCATCCAGCCTCTAAGCAATGTGGGAAAGTGACCTACCATCTCTAGCACTGGATCTTGAAGATGCCCCTTTCCTACTTCTAAAATTCTTCTACTCTCCATTAACTATATTACTCATATTACACATTGGGATAGCATTGTGAAAATATAATAAATTGTCTATATAAGATGCTATGGAATGAAATACATCATGAAGTTTTCCAGTGAATTCACAAGGAAATCCAAAACTCCCTACCAAAGCAGTCCCAGTTTTCATTACATGCATCCTACACTCCAGCCAAACTGAAACCAGACTGCAGTTTACCTTACCTCTCAAACCCCCTAGGCTTTGAGAGCCATTTATCTCTTTTCAATTCCATTAGAATGCCAACTCAATAAGGCAGAAGCTTTGTCTTACCAATGCTTCCCCAACACTCAAAAAATTGAGTGGCGCTCAATAGTTGTTGAATGAATGAATGGCACGATATCTGTGTCATTCACTTAACACTTTCCTTATGTTTCTTTGTTTTTAGTCCTATGTTTATGTCCTATTTCCTCAACCAGACTATAAACTCTTTAAAGACAGATACCATTCCTAATACATCCTCGTATTCTTGGCCCCACAAGAATGTTCTCACAACAGGAACTTAGTAAATGTCAATAATGTTACAATGAAGGAATGGAGCAGATCATCTTTAATTCAGTCACCACTGTAAGATACTATTATTCAGCTATTAAAATGGGCACTCACAGGACAATTGTATAGGTAGAAAAATCGATTTTTTTCACCCCAGCAGACAGACAGGTTGAGAAAAACACATGAAATGTGGCACAGAACATGGTAATTTCCAAGGCTTACTAAAGTAAATGGGACTTTTGAAAACTAATTTTAGAACTAAGCAGCTATTTCTTTTACACTATACAATTCAAGTATTTTTCAGCGCACCTGAAAATCTTTCATTCTCTGAAAAGTTGAGATATTCCTAAAACTTGAACTACAGAACAGAGTCCTCAAGCTTCTTAATCCCATTCTGAGGATAATAAAAGTAAGGTTCTATGGGATTCTATCAGTGTTCCCAAAACTATTAAGCATATATCATATTCCATCACAGCCACTCTGACAGGTAAACTACAGTTCTGGGAAGTCTAATTACACTTTATGATACCAAATATCTTGAGAACCTTAAACCACATAAACAAAAGCCAATCTATTAAAAGGGAAAAAATGTTCAATAGGGAAACCTCCCACTTACCCTGTGATTTTATATCCATAGTCACATACGGGAAACTCCCAAGGACAGCCATAACCTCTTCATATTTTTCATCTTCCAGGAAGTGCAGTAGATTGTGACGATCTGATTCTTTTAAACTCACCAAATCCTGAATAGTCTTAATTTTGTACTGAATTTTAAGAGAGAGAGAGAGAGAGAGAGAGAGAAAGAAAATAAATTCCAAAGTCATAGAATTTTTCACAAAAAGAAAAATAGCATATTTCACTAAAACAAAATCCAGTAACTTTTAGAAAAATGCTAAGATTATATTGGGTCCCAAACTTGCACTGGTTCTACTTACAATTTTTCAACTTTACAATGCTGCGAAAGCAATGCATTCAGTAGAAACCATACTCTGAATTTTGATCTTTTCCAGTTCTAATGGTATCTGACACCATGCTATCATTATGCTGGGGAGCAGGAGCAAACTGCAGCTCCCAGTCAGCCACACGATCGAGAGTAAACAATCGATACAACCATTCTGTACCCATACAATCATTCTGTTCTTCACTTTCAGTACAGTATTCAATAAATTAACAAGAGACAGATATTCAACACTTTATTATAAAACAGGCTTTGTGTTAGATAATTTTGCCCAACTGTAGGTTAATGTAAGTGTTCTGCGCATGTTTAAGGTAGGCTAGGCTGAGCTATAATGTTTGGTAGGCTAGGTGTATTAAATGCATTTTCAACTGAGGATATTTTCAACTTAGGATCGATGGCTTTATGAGGATGTAACCCCACTGTAAGCTGAGGAAGATCTGCATACACATTTCAAAGCAAAAAATACAACTTTATAGCATTTCATGGCCTTTTATCCAAAGAAATTCAAATGTAGGATTTTCTTTAATTACAAAGTTAATACAGGGTAATTTTTTAAATTTAGAAAAAATAAAGTTAGGGGAAAAAAACATTAGTATTCAGAGAATCTTAACTCAACCAAGAACTGTCATTTGATATACTCAGTTTGCTGACCCATATTTTCCATTTTAATGATAGAAACCTTTAAGAGTATGAATTTATCTCCAAGTACAACTACACCCTTAAGGTTTTACTATGCAGTATTCTCATTTTTGGTATTTTCTAAATACGGCTGTCTGTTACTGCAGTAATATCCACCTAGGCTAAAGGGATACTTAGGAAAGTGTTAATTTCCAGACATTTGGTACTAGTTATTAATATTTACTTTCACAGACAGGGCTTAGGTCATGAAGAATGAGGAATCCCCACTTTTTGATTACACAGTTTTCAATTAAAAATGTGAACAAATTTATAAGGGCAATACGATTACCTGAAAGGACAGAGAACTCGTATGTGAATCTCTAATACACATTAGTTCTACCTTAATATGCTATCAAATCCAAAGTGTATCTTCTAGCCACTTTGTCTAATGTATACAAAGTAATGGTCAAAATCTCCTATCAGAATTATAATTTGTTTTTTCTTATATTTCCTCAAGTTTTTTCACTTATACATATTTTTGCCATATCTTAAGATTCATTATCAGATCTTTACTATAGATCACATTATCTAAATCGAAGCATCTTTATTTGATCACTTATGTTTTGAAAACTTAGTAATTTTTGTTCCTATTCAACCAATAAACCATTGCCCAACCTTAAAGCCAGGCATGAAATGACTAGAAAGCATACAGTGCATTTTTACTTTGTACATTTATTTCTGGTAACATAATGTAAAGATTAAAGTCTTAATTGCTAAAATGCACTGACCCCCCAAAATAGTAAAATCACTTTTAATAGGTAAATATTATAAAACACCTCCCTAATCAAGAAAATGCTAACAGAACCACTTTAGGGATAGCTGTAGAGTGTTTAAGACATTCTAAATCTAAGAAATTCACAGTAAACCCTTCTAGAACACTTTTCATTTGTGTTACCTTCAAGTAACACAACACACTGTTTAAAGCTGATTTTAAAGTGGCGAAGAATTACCTTTTTATGGTTAGAAACCCTCCTAAGATTGTCCTCTTCAATGTGAGGGAGCTGCAGAAGGGGAGACTTAAACTGCTGAAGGCCCTGCACAGCCATCTGGGAAAGCTTCATGCAGTTTTCTAGGGATGCCAAAGTTGGAGCACGAAACTCCCTTTCTTAGAAAGAACAGGAGCAAAAGAAAAAACAAGGCTGGACTTTTTATATGTTCCGGAGTATACAACTCATCATGAAAACATGACTCATATGAATATCATTAACACCTCAAATTTTAAGATTATAGTGCTGTTCCTTTATAAGTTGTAAGATCCTTTAAAAGTTCCAAGATCCAGTATGGAGGTTTCTCAAAAAGTTAAAACTAGAACCACTTTATGACCCAGCAATTGCACTACTAGGTATTTACCCAAAGGATATGAAAATACAGATTCAAAGGGATACATGCACCCCAGTGTTTATAGCAGCGTTATCAACAATAGCCAAACTATAGAGTCCAAATGTCCATTGATCAATGAATGGATAAACAAGATGTGGTATATATAAACAAAATGGAGTATTACTCAGCTATCAAAAAGCATGAAATCTTGCCATTTGCAACAATGTGGACAGAGCCAGAGTACATTAAGCTAAGTGAAAAAAGTCAGAGAAAGATAAATACCACATGATCTCATTCATATGTGGAATTTTAAGAAAGAAAACAGATAGACATATAGGAAGGGGGAAAAGAAAAAAAAAGGAGAGAAGGTATAAGAAACTCTTAATGACAGAGGATAAACTGAGGGTTGATAGAGCGAGGTGGGTGGGGATGGGCTAAATGGTGATGGGTATTAAAGAGGACACTTGTTGTGATAAGCACTGGATGTTGTATATAAGTGATGAATCACTGAATTCTACTCTAGAAACCAATGTTGCACTGTATGTTAACTTCCTAAAATTTAATTAAAAAAAAAAGTTGTAAGATACCAAAAATTATATATAAACATGCTCAAATGCAACAATCATTATCCAGCAACAAGCACTGGTTTAACAGGAAAATTCTCTGCATCACCTTCCCAAAACAGTAAATTATCAGTCTCAATAACAAACTGATACCATGCCAAGAACTGATATCAGCCATAACAAAAACCACAACTATTATCTCCTTTCTTAAGGGTCTCCCTTTCCATTACTGACCACAAACTCCCTCATTCTTTTTTCTTTCCCCTCATTCTTTTTTCCCTTCATGCAAAAAACACTACATGTCAGATGAGTCATCACTACATCACTTGAATTATTTCAAACTCATTGTTAAAATACAAAATAACCTAACTCTAAAAATATTCGAAAGAAGGAAAAGGTATCTTAAATCTTTATAATCAGTGGCAACAAACAATAAAACAATAAATAAATTCAAAAACATGAGTTGTGATAAAGACTTTACATAATGAAAAATATAGGAAAGAAGAAAAACCATGAACAAAAAGTGGGAAAGCTGATTCAACTTATATATAGGCAGAATTACTGTAGGTACTCATAAATCCTAAAACTATGAAGTATAATTTGAAGAAGCTTGCAAGAAAAAGTACAACATAATTAATTACATTTCCACCTCACCTTCACGGCTCCGGGCCATTATTATTAGCTGGCAGATAACATTAACCATTTCTTGAAGTAGAGCCGGGCATTTTTTCAACATAAATTGCTGATCTGCAAAACAATAGAAAACCTGAAACAAATCACTCCACTTTTATAGTTAAAACATTTTTATCATCTGTAGTCCAAGACTAATATTAAATTCAAGTTGTCCCATAAATATTTCATACTACCACAGAATTTTACAGGCTGAACACAAGAATTTCCCCCAAGTAGCACTGTCAAAAATCAGTCAGAAAACCCTAGCTCAGATTAGATGTTTCAAAGGCAAATTTTTAGTATTATGGTGGTGTGCTTTGTAAGTTACCTCCCTTTTCTGGAAGAATAATCTTAAACTTAATTCTAATCTTACTATATTTAAGAACCTTAAGAATCTTCTTGTGTACCTAAGTTTCTATAACTATGAATAAGTCCAAAGACTAAGATTGAGAATAAATGTTAACTCAATGCAGAAAGAGAAGGGGGAGGAAGAGGAAGGAGACAGACTCATCTTTACTGCATGTAATAGTTAACTATTAAGATTATCCTTTGGGGTTAGTACTCAACCTAAAAAAATATTTGTTCCCTGTTTCCTAGATAATTGGTAAAAAATGGAAATGGTTTTATATCTGTACAGAATATTAGGAAAATCAGAATTACTGGTTAATTTGCAACTCCAACAACAATGCCTAAATAGCGGTCTGTCATTCCATCACAAATATCCTATTTTATCACCAATTGCTGAGCATCAACTAGCCTTGTTTTCGGGGAGGAATTTGATTATATTATTGGTTTTAAAAAGGGACAGAAGAGGAGCTTCATTTTATTCCCTAGGGATAATTTTCTTTTAAAACTTCAAATGAAGTAATTCAAGTAAAGAAGAAATGACACTCAAATTCATGATACCCTTGGAAACAGCACTGTCCCAATCCACTGCTTTTCTTCTACATAGAGAAGTGGCTTCAAGCAATTTAGGAAGCTTTCAATAAAGATTAAACCCTTCATCAGCAATCACTGCTGGAGGTGATGGTAGTAGTGGTGGTTGACTGAGATATTTGTTGTGAAATCCACTTTTTCTTCCCCCAAAAAGCTTGAAAAGCTTACAAAATCTTTTTTAAAAAGTCATTAAAAATTACTGTATAATCTACAACCGAATAAACATTTCTCAGAGTATTCTCTCACCTTAAAATACTAAATTTTAACATTTGTCAAAATATCTGACTTACTTTAGACCTTCAAAATATTTGTGAATTATGTAGCATAAAGATTCCTTTTTAAAGGGTCCTTGAGCAATTATTCGATTGAGCAAAAAAGAACAGGGCCAAAACACTGCACCATGAGATCTAATTAAATCCACTGCTTTTGTACCATTAAAACCCTGCAGAGGGGAACCTGGGTGGCTCAGTCAGCTAAGCATCCAAATCTTGGTTTCGGCTCAGGTTATGACCTCAGGTTTGTGAGATGTTTGATGAACATGATGGCCCCACCCCAGGCTCTATCCTCAGCTCTGAGTCTCCTTGAGAGTCTTTCCCCTTCTTCCTCCCTCTCCCAGCTCGCGTGTGGCGTGTGCTTTCTAAAATAAATAAATAAAATCTTAAACAAAAAACTCTGCAGATACTAGAATCATACCTTCTTCAAGGGTCTCAGGAATTTTCATTCTAGCAAGATGAGACAGTAAAAGAACTCTGGCTTTCAGGCTATATGGGCAGGTAAGTGGAGGTTCATTCTTCTTTAGATTAATGCTGCCAATTTCTCTGATTAGCTAGAGTAAATAAAGTAATTATTAAAAAATATATACCTAAACAAGCATTAACCTTAATACCTAAATGCTTATATCAAGGAATTCGGGGAATAGGCCTAACCTGAGGTATTAGAATATTATCTGTTGGTCTGCTTGTGGCATCTTTATTATACTGAGGATCAAATTCAGAGGCTCCAGCCAAAACCATGATAAGACCTAAGAAAACAAAAATAATATGAAGGTAAATAAATACATTTGCTCACCTATTAATTTCCTCTCCTATGATATTTCATTAATCCTACACTGAGGCAATTTTCCACTTGCACGCAAAGCTAAAAATCATCTGTACTCCACTAACAAGTATTCATTTTTCCCATAAAAAAGAAACATTTCACTTTTTAAAATATGTACAATATTACTATCACAAGTAAAGAGAAAAATACATCAAATTAAGTGCCCCAAAGCACTGGATGCACAAAAATCAGTTCAAATAGCATTTGTTTCTAGACTTCAGCATGTGTTCCACAGAAACTTTCTATAGAGTAATTATTAAGTATCCCATGTGATCTTAATAACTTTATGTGAAAACCAGGGAGCTCCATAGTTAAGCAAGGCTGAGAAACAATGAGTTAAAAAGAGTTTTAGGTTTCTTCACTTCATGATTTCTCAGAGCCTTGAGTAAACTGAAAATACTCTGTAATTCACAGCAATTTTTATTATGGAACTCCGGAGGGTTTGCGGAAAGTGTTCTTAGATGTACGCATGATTCGCAGCCACATATACTATTAGCATTACTCATTAGCCTATATAAGCTCTTTAAAGACTGGCATTATAGTCATGAATCTTATCTTCAAGCAGAAAATACATGCAATGTATTCACAAAAAGCAGGACAGTACAAAGGTTAACAGCATAGACCCTAGAGTTTCACTCCCTAAATGACCTACGACAATATTCTTCACCTCTCTATGGGCCTCAGTTTCTTCAGACGTGCCTGAAACACAGTAGTATGTGTATGCTACTAACTACCATCACTACTCTCAAATGTTTCATGAAACAATTATTCCTAAAACAGCTATATACTAAATGATGCCAACATAAAGTAATCAAGGATATATAACCAAGCCCACCAGCAGCTAAACAATGCTTTTCTGATAGAACTGTGTAAGGATAAGGATAACTGTGTAAGGATAACTGTGTAAGGATAACGTCAGAAATAAAATAGAAAGATCACTGATGCAAAAAATACATTAAGTTAAAACACATCATAAACATGAAACACTTTCATAAGGGGGTTTCTATATTAATACTTCAATTCGACATAAGTTAAACTGATATATGTGTGCAAAAGGGAAAGTAACAGCCACTTATTCTTCAGAAATAAAAGATTTGCTCATTCCAAAAGTATTCCAAAAATAAAAGATCTGTTCACAGTCACATGATTCTGAGAAGTCTCTTTCTCATTACCAAAAAAATTAATAGAACTGGCAAATCCAAACTACAGAAAACTCCACTTAGGTTTTAGAACAAAAATCTAACAGTAAGGCACAATTTAAAACTTTTTAAAACCTGTATCTTCCTTTTTTTTTTTTTTTTTTTGCCTAAGGAGGGGAAGCATGGCTTGTCTATATGTCTGTAAGTTCTGCAAAGCAGTGATTCTGAAAGGCAACACTATATATTCCAAGGATAAAATTTATAATGTTAGCTTTATGGAGTCAAAGATATTTTAGATGGAACTTTTTTTTCCCATAAAGAAATTCTGAAATAAGACTCTGGGAATGAAACATTCTGGCAACACATCCAAGATCTCTACTTATTATTGAGATTAATACAGTATAACATACTGATTTAGGGCTTGGAAACCAGACTGCTTGAGTTCAATCCTAACTCTACCACTTACTGTACATATCCTTAGGCTCAGTTCCCCCTTCTATAATATGTGCTTAAAAACAGAAACTTACTTATGGGAGCAAAATAAAGATTAAATGAGTTAACACATACATAATCCCTAGCAATGCCTGGTATACAAGAAAATACTCAAGAAATATTAGTTAGTATTACTACAAAATTAACAACATGAAGCTTCACCATAAAATTTCTAGGGGAAAAAATACATATATATGGCTGAGTAAATGATAATAATAGAAATACATGTGATAAAGGGTATTAACATTCTCCTCCAGCTTTAGTTATATGAACAGAATATAAAACTGAAATGAAAAGTCTCCAGTTGAATATATATCACATAAATGATTCAGATAATAATCTAGTATCATAGCTACTTAAATTTACTTACGTTTCATATCCATATTTCGGGTTTTATAAACAAAATATGTATAAATCTGTGTTGTGCGTATTAGGATCTGGTCTCCACTATAGCGTATTGACCGATACCACCAGGAGCCCTAAAATGCAAATAAAATTAAACAATAAATAAAGGATCAAAATCACAACAAATATTAGGTTTGATGCAGAATATGTTTCTAGTCAAATTTTCTAAATGTTCACAAAACAAGTAACAATACCTAAACTTTAGAACAAATGCTTTGTTACATATATCAAATTATTCAAGTATTTATACTGCCCAACATCTAAACACCAACCTAATTCACTACATATATATGATTAAAACACTTATGGTTCAGTTAGAAGCTGAAGACAAAACAGAAACAAAACAACCCATTGCCTAAAATCAACAAGCTGGTTCCTGACACAGTTTTTATTTAGTATTTAGTAAGTTATAGTGCAGGAGCAATTTTATAGTTGATATGCTATTTCATTCACATGATTCCATATAGCTGGATCCTCACATGACAAACCTATGAAGAAGGCAAGACAAGTTAATTATCAATCTCACTATGGGACTCAGAGGAACTCTAAGACCAGAAAGAAAACCACCAGTCACAAAAGAAACAGTAAAATCATATTATGTTATGTCCATATTGAGTATTATGAAACAGTTTTTAAAAATGAGGTTGCTCTATATGTTGTGCCCCCAATATAGGAAGCAAAAAAATCAAGAACAATACATACAGTAAGAGGATTTTTTTTAAGTGTGTATGTGTATATAATCTATAGAAAAATATCTGAAAGGGGCGCCTGGATGCCTCAGTTGGTTAAGCATCCAACTCTTGATTTCAGCTCAAGTCATGACCTCAGGGTCCAGGGATCTGGCCCTGCACTGGGCTCCATGCTCAGCAGGGAGTCTGCTTGAGATTCTTTCTTTCCCTCTCCCCCTGCCGCTCCCCCCTCAAAAATTAGTAACTTTTTTTTTTAATCTGAAAGGGAAAACACCAAACTTATCAGTGACTATCTCTAACGAAGAAATGAAGTTGAAGTTGATGGATGTGACAAAGGAAGACATTCTAAACTCTAAATACATCTGTATTGTTTCAGTTGTGTGTAACTTCTGTATCAGGAGGAGATATACTTTAACATACTCAAATGATATCACCTTTAGAAGACCTTTAAAGTTTAGTTGAATATAAGAGTCTTAAAATTCAAGGACCAATGGATTATATTCTAATACAAATTGCAATCTTATAGGGAGACTCCAAAGCATGCCACCAATTCCCTTTCCAAATAATAAAGAGTTAGAACTTACTACAACAACTGGAAGGATAACCATGAATGCTAATCCATACACAAGTAAAACCTAGAATTGAAAAGAAAATAATTATAGCTTTCACAGGTCAATTTTAACATCTAAGGACACTTATTTTTTAGGCCTACATGGGGGAGACACTCTCAAAAGCACTCCTCATGTATTATTACATTTAATCCTTATTTTCAAACTCTATGAGAAAGGTACCATTATTATTTTCCTTTTGCAAATAGAGAACCTGAGGCACACACAGCTTACATGACTTGTCGCAGATTACATAGCCAGTAAGTGATGGAGCCAGGAGTGGAATCCAGGCATTTCAACTCTAAAAATTTATGCTTTTATCCACTATAATAAATTATCTTATAATCTGCTCAGTAGAAAACACCAGCAAAACAGCTTCATAAATGATATTTTCCGTCCAGTCAGGTACTTTTAGATGCACACTTTAGCAAGTAGTTAGTGTCTTACAAATAAATAATAGTAGCCTGGTTTCTAATCAAGGAGCAACTTCATAACGTTCTGTTAACAAGTAATTTCTATCTATTGGTCTTAGATTTTTCTCCTACTTCTTTATCCCAAATCAGTTAGCTAACCATTTTTCTCTTCTCCAGTATTCCCACAGTAATCCTAAGCATGACAGACACTCTTCTATATGAAACCATATATCCCTGAAGATAATGAATGTTCTTCAGCCATGAAATAACATTAAACAGCCATTTTCAAAACAAATTACAGACTATATGAATTTTGTTTTTTATTGCTTCAAAGACAGCTCCTAATCATTTTTAAGAATTGTGAAATAGGGATTACAGACTATATGAATTTTCTTTTTATTGCTTCAAAGACAGCTCCTAATCATTTTTAAGAAATGTGAAATAGGGAAATATCTATTACTGAACGATAGGTTAAGATAACTCCTGATGTTTTAGAGTTGCAGCATCTATCACTGATTAAAGTCTGATATTCTGGGTGCCTGGGTGGCTCAGTTGGTTGAGTTGGCTTCAGATTCTTTCTCCCTCCTCCTGTACCCCTCCTCTCTCTCTTTCTCTCTCTCCCAGGTAAATAAAATCTTAAAAAAAAAAAAAAAAGTCTGATATCCTACTGCTTCCCTAAGTACTATACGGAATATATACATAGCATTAATTATTAATTAATTATATAATGTTAATTTTAGTTAACATTATAATTTAGCTTGGATAAATGTGAAATGAAGGATAATTTAAATTTTGAGTACTACTTAGGATACCATATAAAACCACAGTTCTCCAAACCAAAGATAAGACCTAACCTGAAACTGCCTCCAAAAGAAATCACAACTTTAAGTTTGAAAACTACACTTAGAACACACTGCCCAAACAGCAACCGAATAATGAGAATCAATTCTTTTTTCCATTATGTAAAAAGTTTTCACAATACAGTTACATTAAAAAGAGCATAGCAGTATTTTGTTATAGCTCTCTTTATATATTACTAAGATATATCTAACACATTATAATGTGTCTTATTTACATGCACTTACCAAAATTGAGTTTTTCTGGTCGACTATCCAAGCTGGCAAGGCAATTCCAAAGCTTGTGGCTAAAACAGAAAGAGTTATTTCTGAAAAATCTCCACTTTTAGTTTTATTACTTAGTTATATCCTGAAATTCTACCTTCCAAATCCCCCCTGCCAAAAAAAGCTTTGAGAAAGATTATATCATGTGTGTTCCCATTACATAAAAGTTAATGGATTTTTCTGGGGGGGGGGGATCAACCAAAGTACATGAATTCCTTCTTATTAAATCTAAATTCTTTTATATGTTCTGAGCAATGTAAACACTATGAATATACAAGAAAATGTTTAAAGTCAATAAAGAAAAACAGACTGTTTTCATCCAACTTGTATCAACTGCTAGCTGGAAATGATGAATAATTACAGTGATTACTCTTCTCATCAACCCAATCTAAGTTCTACCTTTCAAACTGGTTGCTAGAAAGAAAAATAAAGTAAAAATTAGCTAAACAGAACTCATTTACATATCTATCTAACTCCTTAAGGTTATAATTTTCCTATTCACAAACTAAAAAAATCAAAATATTCCTTTCAATCTATTTTACACACACACACATATACACAGCATATCACCAGTAATTTTTAATTATTATTTACCACACCTTGAGGGCCATCTGGATTTCCAAACTCTTCCCAATTTTTCCGTGACTCTTCATCAGTTAAACTATCATTAACAGAATAAAATTGCAAAATTAGAAAGCCACATCTGAAAAGTACTCATATATACAAACTCTATTGACTAATCAACTCATTTCTCATAGATACTAATTTTAGAAAATCAAGAAAAGCCTCTCTGAAATCAGAAAAAAAGAGAGGAAAGCAAGGAGTTCTACATTAAAGCAAATGAGAAAACTGAGCCTTCAGAGAAATTCCCGGTTGGCCCATGGATTCTCAAGTTTCACCAATTCAAACTGGAAGATAAAACTTTAAAGGTTTTTAAAGGTGCATGTATCTTTTTGAATGTCTTTGCTTTCTTTGGGTAAAAACTCAATAGTGAAATTATGGGATCATACAGTATTTCTATTTTTAATGTTTTGAGGAACCTGCACACTGTCTTCCACAGTGGCTATACCAATTTACATTCCCACCAACAGTGCATGGAAACTTCCACATCCTCGCCAACACTTATTTTTCTTTTCGATTATAGCCATTTTGACAGGTGAAAGGTGGTAACTCACTGTGGTTTTGATTTGCACTTTCCTGATGATTAGCGCTATTGAGCATCTTTTCATGTGTTTATTGACCATCTTTATGTCTTCTTTGGAAAAATATCTATTAAGGTCCTCTGCCCGTTTAATTGTATTGTTGGTTTTTTGGTGTTGCATTATGTAAGTTCTTTATATATTTTACATATTAACCCCTTATTGAACATATCATTTGCAAACATCTCCCATTCAGTAGGTTGCCTTTTTGTTTTATTGGTTTCCTCCACTGTGTAAAAGCTTTTTACTTTGGTATAGTCCCAATAGTTCATTTTTGCTGTTGTTTTCCTTGCCTTACAATCTTTTTTAATATCTTTTTAAGTAGGCTCCACGCCCAATGCAGGGCTTCAACTCACGACCCTGAGATCAAGAGTTGCATGCTCTACTGATTGAGCCCACCAGGCACCCCTGCCTTATGATTTTTATCCAGAAAAATGCTACAGCGGATCTCAAAGAAATTACTGCTTATGTTCTTCTAGGTGTTTTACGGTTTCAGGTCTCATAACTAGGTCTTTAATCTATTTTGAGTTTATTTTTGTATATGATGTAAGAAAGTGGTCCAGTTCCATTCTTTTGCATGTAACTGTCCAGTTTTCCCAGCACCAATTTTGAAGAGACTGACTTTCCCCATTGTATACTTTTGCCTCCTTTGTCATAGATTAATTGACCATATAAATGCAGGTTTATTTCTGGGCTTTCTATTCTGTTCCACTGATCTGTGTGTCTATTTTTGTGCCAATACTATACGGTTTAGTTACTATAACTTTGTATCTTGAAATCTGGAATTGTTATACTTCCAGCTTTGTTCTTCTTTCTCAAGATTCCTTTGGCTATTCAGGGTCTCTTGTGGTTCCATATAAATTTTAGGATTATTTATTCTAGTTCTCTGAAAAATGCTATTGGTATTTTGATAGGGATTATATGGAATCTGTAGATTGCTTTGGGTAATACAGACATTTTAACAATATTAATTCTTCAATCCATGAGCATCGAATATCTTTCCATTTGTTTGTATCATCTTTAATTTTTTTTCATAAGTGTTTTATACAGAGTACAGAGGTCTTTTCACCTCCTTAAATTTATTTCTAGGTATTCTTTTTAATGCAATTGTAAATGAAATTGTTTTCTTAAATTCTTTCTGCTATTTCATTTGTGTATAAAAACGCAACCAATTTCTGGGTATTAATTTTGTATCCCATAAATTTACTGAATTCATTTATTACTTTTAAAAGTTTTTTGGTGGTCTTTAGGGTTTTCTATGTATAGTATCATGCCATCTGCAAAAGGTTACAGTTTAATTCCTTCCTTACCAGTATGGATGTCTTTTATTTATTTTCTCATCTGACTACCGTGACTTCCAGTCACTTCTGACTTCCAGTACTATGTTGAATAAAAGTGGTGAGAGTGGACATCTTGTCTTAGCTCAGTTTTTCACCACTGAATATGATGTTAGCTGTGGATTTTTCATATATGGCCTTTATTATGTTGAGGTATGTTCCCTCTAAGAATTGAGGGAGAGTTTTATCATAAAACAGATGTTGAATTTTTACAAAATACATTTTCTGAACCTATGGAGATGATCGTCTGATTTTTATTCTTCCTTCTATTAATGTGGTGCATCACCCTGACTGATTTTGCAAATACTGAGACATCCTTGCATCCCCAGAATAAATCCTACTTGATTGTGGTGAATGATTCTTTTAATGTATTGTTGAATGTGACTTGGTAATATTTTGTTGAGGATTTCTGCACCTACGTTCATCAGGGATTGAAAATATTTTAAACTTACAATTTGGTTATTTACGAAAACAAGTACATTGACATCTTCAGTCCCTTTTTAACTTTAACTCCACTTAACTATTTGACTTACAACAAAAAGCGCTGTAGAGAGGTTGCAAGTTCATAAGGAGGGGTGCTTATGGTGGCTCTTTTTTGCTAAGGGAGGGATATTTCTCAAAAAATTTTGCCCTTGTTTCCCTGTACAACTGTACACTTACCCAGGGCTTTTGCTATTATTTTTCTCAATATTCTGTCTTCTAATCAGATTCTTTTCCCAAAAATAATTGTCTGCTCTACCTTTCTAATGATGGCAGCATAATAAACTGCTCTGTTCTCTATACAATGCCCTCAGATTTTGCAAAATAAAGCAGAGCTCACATCATAGAAGCACTTGATTTTTTCAAACTGCACACATAGCTGATTACCATTCCAGTAATTCATTCATTAAGCTAACTTGTACAACTGGTGTGTGACAGGCACCTTGCACCATACTCAATCAAATTAAAGGAACTTTATCATAAACTTTTTAAAAGTATAAGAAAGCAACATTTTTGGCTACTTATTAGTGCTTCAGTATAATACCATTCCTAAGACCTAAAGTACTTAAAAGTTATGTAATTCTAGGGCACCTGGGCCGCTCAGATGGTTAAGCGTCTGCCTTCAGTTCAGGTCATAATCTCTGGGTCCTGGGATCAAGCCCCCTCTCTGGCTCCCTGCTCAGCGGGGAGTCTGCCTCTCCCTCTACCTCTCTCCTTGCTTGTGCTGGCTCTCTCACTCTCTCTCCCTCAAATGAAATAAAAAACTTAAAAAAAAAAAGTTATGTCATTTTAGTATATAATTCATATATAATAAGCTTAAACAAGACCAATGATATTAACATAATTTTTAAAAATTCAAATAACATTTCCTAAACATGATTATATCCCTTAACTTTGCGGGTGGGAGGTTGTGTCACAGATCCTACTACAAACCTGACAAAAATCTCTAACTCTTCTGGCCCTGGAAAAATGCAGTTACAAATACACATAAATTCTGTATACAGTTTCAGGGGCCCAAGATTTTACATCCAGATCTAGGTAGTGTTTTCATTAAATTATAGGTGAATGACCCGAGTTGACTATGTAAAGTTAAGTTACATATTCATGCATAGGAACACATGAAAACATGTTTTTTGAAAAAAAGAGCTTAAAGTAACATCTACACTGTCCACTTGTTATAAAGTAGCTTAAACATAGGTTTTATACCCAAAAGCCAAATCACAACTATATCCAAAAGAAACCAGAAACTATGAACCAGAAAATCCGATATTTGGTCTAACTCTTCAAAAATAACCAGACCTCCTTTCCTTTAAGTTAGAAACTGGCATGAAGAAATAGGAATGACCCAGCTTGTTGTTATAATGGGCAAATAATGGAAGAGAAAATATCCTGAATAGCCAAAGCAAATTCTAAAAAAACTCTGCAGTTCAAAGCCTATAAATGCATTCTAAAGGCTGCTTCAGTTATACTTAGGCTGCTAGAGCTATGCATAAAATGGGAACTTCAATCAGCCAGAATTTATATTTATCTAATCCATTTATATGTACACAAGTTACAAGATCTCAAAGTTCTGGGTCCCCTAATCATTTTACTCCTTCATGTGTCTGATGGACCATCAACTATTTAAGACAATTTACTTTAAAAACATTCTGAAGCTTGATCATATAATTGAGTTAAAACCAAAGGCCATATATTATTCTTCTGTACTTTTTAGAATAGAGACCATACAACATAAAGAGTCAGATTTCCAGTAACCTGAGAACAAAATCATGAACTTAAGAATGTTACAATACCTGAAAACCGAGAGAGGAAAAAAAAAAATCAAAGGCACTAAAATTAAAACTACTAATTAAACAATCTTAGCTATCTTCAGTTCTCAAATTACCCGAGGACAGCAACTAAAGCACTGAAACACTTGTGCAATGAGAGTAAATGCTTGGAGGAGACATAATGAGAAAAGGAGACACCAACTGAAAGACAGCAATCTGGAGGACATCTGCTATGCAGAAAACATAATGTAGTACACACTTCAGGAAGTTCCTGAAGACACTGCTTTATCACAGAATCATATTCATATATATAACAAGCAACTCACAAGAGGGGAAAGAAGACACAGTCAGTACATTATTAAACACCAAAAATGAGTATTTCCCAAACTTCTATAAGTCATATACCACTTGCACTTGCTATTACATCTGAGTATCCTATTTACTTATTTTTTTTCTTTTAAGATTTTATTTATTTGACATAAAGACAGAAAGCATGCACAAGCAGGGGAAGTGGCAGGCAAAAGGAGAGGGAGAAGCAGGATCCCTGCTGAGCAGGGAGCCTGATGCAGGTCTTGATCCCAGGACCATGCGACCATGATCCGAGCCAAAGGTAGATGCTTAACCAACTGAGCCACCCAGGCGCCCCTCCTATTATTTACTTGTATTTTTAAAATCAGCACAAAATTATACATCACTGAGTCCTCTAAAAATAGACATCTTGTCTGTATTTTACTCTTTAATTTAACATAAGAGCTGTATGGGGACAGGCCTATGAGTCTTGAAGAATCCAGCTAACTTTTATCTCTTGTATTATTAACACTCAAGGAAAAACTACCTCTAATTTTATATACTCTACCTTGTTTCCCAAAAATTGAACTAGTCTTTAGATAACTTAATAAGACAAGCTACATTTCCAAAATAAGAGAAATAGAGCTATTCTAAAAAAAAGCATAGAGGATGCCTGGGTGGCTCAGTGGGTTAAAGCCGCTGCCTTCGGCTCAGGTCATGATCCCAGGGTCCTGGGATCCAGGCCCACATCGGGCTCTCTGCTCGGCAGGGAGCCTGCTTCCTCCTCTCTCTCTGCCTGCCTCTCTGCCTACTTGTGATCTGATCTCTCTCTCTCTCTGTGTCAAATAAATAAATAAAAATCTTAAAAAAAATAAGTAAAATAAAATCTTTAAAAAAAAAGCGTAGAAATGAAAACAAGGTATAAGTATATCCTTTTCTAATCAGAATGCTTAGAAAATTAATTAACATATTACCTACTACTTAATTTAACTAACTTCACAGGGCAAAAGCACTACTCTAAGTTACTTAAAATTCGAGTTTAGTTAAATTAGCAGTTTAGGGTTGTCAGGCAGTTCCATAAATAATAGACTCAACATATAAGGTCAGCATTTAAAAGCATATAACAACTATTTTATTCAAATAAAAATCTTTACCATTCCTAAAAATGTGTAATGGGTCCTATGATACTTACGCTGCATAAGCTTTTGCTATCCTCATGAACATAACTTCATCACCTCCTTTATCTGGATGATATTTAAGTGACAGCAAACGATACTGTTTCTTAATTTCTGCTACTGTTGCCCCCTAAAAAGAAAGCTTTGATTCAGTAAAAATAAGCACAATGCTGTAAAAACATAATTCATCCCATTTTGAACTTTAAATATAAACTATTCAATATTTTCAGAAAGAGAAAATGTTTTCATCCTATATGTTGTCCCATAAGCTTCATCCCATGTATTTTAAAAAAAAAAACTTATTTTGTCCAATATATTTATTTTATTGAGCACCTAGTAGATGCCGTGTGATACACTAGGCACCAATGATTTAAGAATGAAACCACACAATGCCATATTAAAGTAAAATAAAAAGATAGAAATATTTAAATGATCACAGTAAATTAAATCTGTCTGAAGAAACTCTCAAATCAAAGGTTAACTTCCTTTCTAAGAAATAATCAGAAGAATATCTGGTTTCATTTGTTTATCAATGTTTTAATATTAAACACTTAAGAAGTTGACCTTAGCTGTTTCCTAATTAGACTCAATTTCTATTAATAAATTTTTCGTATTAATTTTTATGGCATTAAATTGCCCCCCAAATCTTTTAATCTTAAAAAAATCTCTCTTGATGACCATGATCATCACAAAAAGAAAAATCAGATGATATGATGCAAATTCTGCTTCTACAAAACAGAAAACTAGAAGACGTGTTTTGTATTGGTATTACAAGAATACCTGGATAAAGCCATCTACTGAGCAAATACTAGAAGTAAAGAAAGTGGTTTGGGAAAAAAAATGAAAAGAGCACTAGATTCAGCTTGGCTATGAAGAAGTTATGGCACTCCAGACAAGACACAAATTTTCCAGGCCTCGTTTTTGCCACTGGAAAAAAAGGCTAGATGGTCTCCAACATTAATTTCAGTTCTAACTTTCCACTGACAAAAGACTAATTTTCTATTGGGACCCATCTAAATCAAGTTCAATCAAGAGATTATCTAAGGAGTATATCCGAAGTTAACCTGAGTTTCCATTAACACTGAAACTAGTTCTTTGTAAGACATAAAGACTTTAACATACTGCTTTAGTGTCAACTAACACAGGATCATGAAATTTTTACCATCCAACTAACATAAATGAACCTCCTGGTTTTAACTTTGCTTAAACCAATCTTATAAAAGTCTTAAGAATATACTAACTTCTCATCTCTTCTTCAAATAGTCTTATATTTAGCAATTTCAAATCAAACCTTACTAGGATAGAAATTAACATCTGTAGCTTAACAAACATATATACATTAGAATAACAATGGATTACATATCCAAAGTCTGATTTCTTTAGGCACAACCCAATTCCTTTTAGGATATGGGCTTACAGTATTTTCATCAGGTCAATAAACTAATGTGCATTGTATAAAAATACTACTTACAGGATCCAAATTTAATACTTCATAAGGATTGTATTCTTGATATTCTCGGTCTGTTTTGGAAACTTTGTATGCAAGGAATAAGAACAATGCCCATCCTGCAAGCAGAACTATTTTCCTGTTCAGGAAAAAGATAGGTAAAGAATAAATAAATATACCTATATGGTTTTCCTTTAAGAGTCTATAAAGACATTATGACAGAACAAGGCAAAAAAAACAATGTAAAGTGTCCTACATTGCTATGATATTGATTCAATTCTATAATCCCTGGGTTGTAAGCTCCTGTTGCAACCAGAACAGTGTCTTTTTTACCTCTGAATTCTCTAGAACCTAGTAGTCTGCATCAAAATCTTGCATGTAATAGTCCCTCAATTACTATTTGCAGAATTTTATGTATAGAATTTAATTCAACTTATTAACTTATTGGTCTCATTATATTAGATCAAAATAATTAAGTATTCAGTAAACATTTATGTAAAAAAAGGAAGAGCTGCTCTTAACTTAATAATTAGACTTTAAGTAAGATAAACTGCAAAAAATAATAGGTCAATTGTGCAATGAAGAATGAATAGCCTTGTTTATAACAGTAAAACTTTAGAAACAAATTAAATATCCATTTATATGGAACTAATTAAATAAACCATTTATAGGAGATTAATAAACCAAGACACAGCCAAATAATTAGCCAATACAGACATAAAAAGATATAAATAATAGGATAAAAAGGGATATAAAGGAATACAGAAGTTGAGAAAAAAACCTAACTTCTCTCCAAAATGTTCTGCTTAGTAAAAATACTTAAAAGACATATTACTCGTGTTGGAGAGGCTAAAGAAAAAAGGAACACTCATACCCTTTACACTCTGAAGGACTATCTGGCAACAAGGTATCAAAACCCTAAAGAAGTACAAACCCTTTTAACTATTTCAAGAAATTTAGAAGGAAACTAGAATTAAGCATATAAAGTAAAAAAAGCTGGTTACAGATATGTAACAGAAGTAATACACAGAACACACAGAAATAATAACAGAAAACACACACAGAGATGTCCATCAATAGAATAGTAAACAAAAAAATTAACGGTATATTAATAAAATAAAAACAATTTAAAAATTTTATCTAGCCAATTTTATCTAGCCAATAAAAACAATATTTGTTTTATCTAGCCAATAAAAACAATATATGCTGTGGAAGATTATCTACATTGTTATATTAAAACAAGAAAAATAGCTTTCAAAGATATATGTATACTATACTATTTTTAATAAATAGAAGTTTATTAAAATATAGAAGGAAAATCATCTCAATAGTGGCTATTTTTAAGTGATGAAATTGAGTAACTTTTATTTTTTCATACTCTTTATATCACAATTTGTTATGCTAAGTAGGAATTGTTAAACAAACACATAAAATGAATCGTACAAGGCCTAATCAAAATTGGAGTGACCCTTTTTTCAAAGACAGAAAATGTTCCATGTGTTTAAGCTCATTTGGTAGAAACCTAGCTTAAATATGTTTATTTGGAATGAGCCTCTAGGATCAAGTTCCAATCTACCTACTGACCTTTATCACCCAAATTAAAAAAAGAAAAAAAATCCTCACTCCAAAAGTTCCCTAAGCTTTTCCTACCAACATGCTTTTGCTCTTGAATCTTTCCACCTAGAATTCCCACTCCCCATTTTTGCTTATCCAAACTCTATTCATCCTTCAAGACTCACCTCAAAGCAATCCTTACCCTTGTCAAATTGATCAATGGGGAAACCAGGGTTAGTCACAAAGAAACAAAAACCATAAGTTTTCTCCTCTAACTCACTGCAAGCTCCTTGAGCACGTGGACAGGATCTTACTGAATTTTTGACTAACCCCAAAGTAGCTTAAACATGGTTGGCATTCAGATACAATTTTCTTTCCATCTGGCCAAAATAACATTCTAATCCTTATTAAGTACCTAATACTGTAAACTGCTTTCCATACTACCTATATTCCCAAAGAGGAAAAGAACACCCTACCTAGAACACTCCCACTTTTACCTAGCTATCTAGGGAGAGGTATTTAAGTACATAGGCTCTTGAACAAATCTACCTGAGGTCAAATCAAAGCTTCACTACTTATTAATAATTTAGAGATCTTAGAAAGTTGCTTTGTCCTTTACAACTCAGTTGTGGGTTTGAGAATTAAAAGAGATGAGGTATGTAATGCACCTAGAATGTATCTCACAGATAGTAAACAATCAATCCTTGTTAGCTGTTCTCAGTATGTCTTACCCAAACCTCACTCAGAGAAGCCTTCTGTCCCAAGACAGAAAGCCCTTCCTCTGCTGTCAAGGCAAACCCCCTCCACACACAGCTCTCACTACACTCTATTATCATTACTTGTTTATTTGCCAGTTTCTCCCACAACTGTTAAGCTGCTGAACCACATCTATTTGTTAATCACAAAATATCAGTTCCTGGTATTGTATCTGACACATAAATAACAGGCACACAATGACTACTTACTGAATGAATAATGAAAATAATTTACATATTAATTTTTAACTCAAATCCAAAGTTTGCCATACCTTTGATATGCTACAGGATACATGAAAATCTACAAGTTAATAATTCCATATTTTGTTTTGCCAATGCCTCAAAGGCTAAGAAAGCTCAGAAAACAAAGGTAAAAGTAAAACTGAAAATCACTAAAACAAGACTTAAAAGCAAACAAGGGTAGAAGGGAGAGGAATCAAAACACCTAGGATATACTATACCCCATGACAGATGCGCTACATGTACCTGGCTCTCTGAGCCCAAGAATGAAGGATTAGAGAAGCTCATAACAGAAAACCCCAGGCTGATGAAAACTGTAACGACCAATAAAATCATGCTTGAATTTCCTGAAAGCTAAAGCAAAGGTGGAAACATAATGGATTTCATCATGATCTACACCTAATTTTTTAAAAACATATTTAGGTCCTGTGAAAAGATAAGCATTTTTCCCTACATATAGCATCAGTGATCAACTTGTGAAGTCTTGTGCTTTTTCTTTAAAGGTCAACTTCCAGAAATGAGAGCATTACACAATGATTCCTTAATTGTCCAACAATGCTTTAAGGTTAAGTAGCACAAAGGTTTTGATGTTTCTGACCTTATCTAAATTGTTACCTATTATCTATTTAATTCTTCTGCACTTACAAACATCCCTTAATCTGTGCTTCCATTTAAGTAAATCATTTACTAATCACTGAACAGAACTTCACAGAGTTGGGTTTTTTTTCCCTTGAAAACTGGGGTTCAGATACCCACAAAGTATTGACCAAATCCAAAAAGGAAGAGATTGGGAGGCCAAAAATATTTGCCTTGTTATTGCTACCTCCTAAAACTTTAATTTAAAATGAGAAGCAAAAGCAAAGAATAAACAGTGAACATAAAACTACTCTTCTAGGGGCGCCCCGTGGCTCAGTGGGTTAAGCCTCTGCCTTCCGCTCAGGTCATGATCTCAAGGTCCTGGGATAGAGCCCTGCATCAGGCTCTCTGCTCAGCAGGGAGCCTGCTTCCCCCTCTCCCTCTGCTTACCTCTCTGGTTACTTGTGATCTCTCTCTCTGTCAAATAAATAAATAAAATCTTAAAAAAAAAAAAACTACTCTTCTAAACACTAATTTTGCCTTTTAGTTTTGCATCAATGAAGAACTCTTAACACCAAAGCTAAAATTTCCCTCCCTCTGCAAAGGAACTAAACTAGGCAAAGTAAAACCTTACAAAGAAAAACCATTTAAACCCCTTGAAGTTACACAGATATGCTGAAAACTATCATCATCATTTAAACCAAGATTAAAAAACAAATGGTTCTACTTTTACTAATTTCCTCTGCTAGTTCTTCCCCTCCTATCTATTGGATAGACAGATAAGAGTAATTCACAAGATACAATCCTCCAATAATGGCAACTCTTTCACCTATTAGATTCACCTATTACCTCAAAATTGATGATTCAGGGTGAAGACCCAAAGCCTCGGCTCTAAATCAGCATACCCCATAGCCTCATAAAATCAAATAGGCCTGCTCTAATTAAACATGCTAATGGCCTGTTAAATCAAATTGGCCTCCCAAAATAAAAGGTCCCTGCTCTACCACTTCTAGCTCCAGGATCCTGGTCAAGTTACCTCATCTTCCTTTTAATTTCTCCATCTGACAAAACAGCAAAAACATCTACTTTGAAGTAAATAATAAAATTATGAGATAATACATAAAGCCCTAGCACAGCACCTAGCATACAGTATGTGCTCAATAAGCTTTAATTATCACTAGGAAATGCAAATTTGATTATGTCACCTCCCCACTTCTGATAATCTTTTAAAGATCCCCCCCCAAGTCTTTACGGCAAAATTCAAATCCTGACAAGATGCACAAGGTTTTCCGTCAAGATTTGACTTCCCTTTCTCCCTTCCTCCCAAGTCAGTACATTCTCTCCTTTGAACTTCTAAATCACTCTGTTTAGAAAGCTCCCAAATTCACATCTTACCCCTACCTAAGGCTACAATTTCTTTAAACATATGTTTTATTCATTAATATACCCATATTTTAATATGTTACTTAGCAAAGAGTAAGCACTATGTATTTTTTTTAACTGAAACTGATTACTTACTTTACTGTAGGAATAATATTTGGCTGGGGTTTTAATAACCGTAAACGATACCACATACATCTTCCATATACTTTTCTGATATTCTTTAATCGAATTTGCTCTGTCAAAAAAAAAAATAAGGTGGTAGGTTAAAGCATTTTTCACAGTGAAGGTAAAACCAGTTAATACCATACTAGCCTTTATTACCACACTAAAATTTTACTGGAATATAAAATACTACCTACTCAAATAACCTTTAAGAAAAACCAAACTGACAATACTGGCTCATTTTTCTGCCACTCAGAACAAATGACCTATCTGGAAAATGTTGTTCAACTACCAGGCAACCATTTTCATGCACGACTTAAATAATCTCTAATTAAAAAACGCAAAAACTGAATTGAACCCAAAATATTTAGTCACGTAATCAGCAATTTCTGAGAAATGCTCTCTTCCTTTCCCTTTTACTACAGAAGACACAAAAAGTATAAAATAGCTGAAACATGCAGTTTCTTAAGGAAGCTAACCAGAAATGGTATTGTTCAATTATGAGAATAATTATGTTAAATCAGAAAAGTCACCCAAACCCATAAGAAGTTAAAATAGGTTCATATAGGAGTTATAAGAAAAGGCATTATTTTAGTTGCCAGGAATATCTTCAATTCAATTAAAGAGGAATTAAACCAACGCCAAAATATCATGTATCGTTTTACTAAACTCATTATCATCAGTTGAATAACTTTCCCAAGTTAAAAAAAAATTAAGTATTAAAATAAAAATGGACCTTTTCATGATGATGGCATGCAGAAACCAAAGGAAAAAACCCTCCCCTTCCCAAAGGTGAATCCAAAACAAAGGCCTGGAAGGCCAAGAAGGCAATGCTAAAAGGCAACCACAGCCACCACAAAAAAACAAAACAAAAAAACAAAACCAAAAAAAAAAACCAAAAAACTGCATGTCACCCACCTTCTGGTGGCCCAAGACACTCCAAAGGCAGTCCAAATATTTTCCTTGGAAGAGCAATAAGCTTGACCATTATGCCACCATCAAGATCCCCCTGAGCAATGAGTCAGCCATGAAGAAGATAGAAGACAACAATAATTGTTGTGTTCATTATGGATGTCAAGGCCAACAAACAGATCAAACAGATTATAAAGAAGCTCTATGACACTGACAAGAGCCAAGGTCAACACCCTGATCAGGCCCCTGATGGGAGAAGAAGGCATATGGTCAACTGGCTTCTGACTATAATGGTTTAGTTGTTGCCAACAAAACTGAGATCCCCTACACTGAGTCCCTCTGGCTAATACTAAAACAAATTTTTTCACAATACTAGAAACTACAAAACTGCAGCCCTTAAATAAGATGTTAGATAAGTAAAAGAACTTTGCATATAACAGAATGCTCCAAAGCCACCATGTAAGAAGTCCAACTACCCTGTTTACCACCATGCTTTGAGGAAAGCATCCACAGAGGAGAGGTATGTGGCAGGAGGTATCAAAACCAGGTGTGACGAAGAGGGATGCATAAACAGGAAGGGGTGGTGACAGCAAAGGAGACTGGTACTACACAGGGGACTGATCAAATAAGTTAACACATAAAAGATAACTGGAGTCAGTTTTTCACTGTCAGAGAAGGGAGTTACACATATGAAAAAAATGGAAAATAAGAACATATACTTAGGTACTGAATTGGAATTAAAGATATCAGTATGAACTAATATCTTTCAATATAGAAATACAGATGTATTCTATACATATATATTCCCTAACACTATCAAGGGAGCCTAGGAGCAGTGTGTAATATCAATAGCAGTGAGCACATTAACATCCAGATCTAGGTTCTAAATACCATTCTCCACTAAGAAGAACAAGGGAGCCGAGTGTCTTTCCACAAAATATTATAAAAGGGAAAAGAATAATTTTACAGTGGAAAATATGATAGGCTGAACAACTGCCACCCAAAACGTTCACATCCTGATACCCTGAACCAGTGAATACATTATCTTACACGGCAAAAAAGACTTTACAGAGCCAACTAAATTAAGACGAGATGGGGAGATGTATCCTACATTATCTGGATGGGCACAATATAATCACAGGGGTCCTTATGAGGAGGAGGCAGGAGGGTTAAAGACAAAGAAGGTGATACGACAGTGGGAGCAGATGTTGGGAGTGATGTCCTCTGAAGATGAAGGGAGGAGTCATAAGCAAGAACATTGCCTGTCACTAGAAGCTGGAAAAGGCAAGAAAATAGACTCAACTCTAGAGCGTCCAGAAGAACTAGTTCTACCAACCCCATGACTAGCCCAGTGAAAGTGATTTTGGACTTCCAGCCTCCTGAACTGTAAGAGAATAAATTTATGTTGTAATAAGCCATTAAGGTTGTAGTAACTTGTTACAACAGCAACAGGAAATTAATACAGAAAGTCTGGCAGACATTATCTTAATCAGATGATCAGTAAACAGCAACAGCAATGGGACAAAATGTAATCATATACCATCTGAGAGAATGCAATAAGAGACACACAGAACCAGTTTTGTAAAATTCCTGCCTAAGATATATAACCTGAATCTAATCATGAGAAAACACCAGACAACCCAAATTCAGGTTCATTCTACAAAATAATTGGCCTATAATCTTCAAAGTCAAAAAGCTGAAGAACTGTTCCAGACTGAAGGAGATTAAAGAAAGATGCCAATTAAATGTCATGTGTGATTCTGAACTGGATCTTTTGCTATAAAGAGCTTCACTGAGACAAAATTTAAATAGGGTCTGACAATGAAGTGGTAATAATGTTAATTTTTTTATTTTCATGGTTAAATTATGGACATTTTTGAAAATATCACTGGTGACTTTTCAATCTGAATTTCATTAAGTTAAGCCTCCACAGTCTCCCATTTCAACTATAAAACCAAGGAAATGTTTGATAAGGTTATAAGAACAATGCTGAAGTTTCTATTAACCACATGGCTTGATCTATTCAAAGGAATTACTCTCCCAATGTCTCTGGCCAAAAAAAAGTACACATGGTTTTCAGCCCCATAGTTTTTCACAATGTGTACATGTACATTCTATGCCTCACAATTCCAATCCAAAACTTAAACCTTAATTTTTCAGGATAACACTGATGTCAATCAATAAGTACTACAAACTATGGTTTACACAGTAACACATTGGCATTTAGATTTCCAGCACAACTAAATATTCAGAGCACACATTCCAAATCTCTACATGAATGACCTCAAGTCAAAGTAAATATCACAACTGAAATCCTTCCAGGCAGTTTTTTACAAGACATTTAGAATTTAAAAAGAAAAGAAGTTAATTTATAAACTTCTAGTTTATAGAATTACTAGTGTCATGGCTAGTAAAAATTATGTTAATAATATCATTAACTTATGGTTTTTAAAGAAATCATCCATATTTATAGAAAAGGGAAATTACGAAGTCATAAAACAATCTCTGCAGTTTAAAAAACAATGTAACAACATATTATGATTGCTCTCAGCAGCTGAACATAAAGTTTTTATGTCTGTGGAAACAGTACAGGTTTGGGGGAAGGTTATTATGGTTGTGCTTCATAGGCTATACAATGTCTTAGCTAAAATAGTCACAGCCATCTGTCCATGCCAGAATGATCTGAAAGGGTGTAGTATATCTCAGTTTACTCTTAGCACCATATTCCTAGAACCCAAAGAACTGAAAGAATGCTAGCCAGAACTGAAATCTTCAAACCTGTTTGCCTGATTACAGCAAAAAGAATTTCTAAAAATTGTATTATCTACTTGTAGATTTCTAATTTGGCATCTCAAATTTTTTATAAGAAGTCTGAAGAGTTGCAAAAGATGTCATTTTTGACATGGAGTTGACAGTTTAAAATAACAATAGTTCCATCACTTTTAAACACACCAATGAAATCTAAATGCCACAGCAATTTCAAAGCCACCATCATCCATTTAACAAACTTTCATGAACAAACCAACCCTTCATTCTACTTCCCCTATATAATTTTATCCTTATAACGTATTTTTATCCTGATAAGTCATTCCTTATAATACTGACAAATACTGCTTTAAATTAATTTTTTATTCCCCATGACTATTAAGTTTTTCCTAACTTTTCATTTTGAAAATCTTCAAACCCCAGAAGAGTTGAAAGAATATTACAATGAACAATACCCTTCACCTAAATTCACTAAATGTTAACATTTTGCAACTCTTGGCCTTACCTCTAGTTTCCTTTTTCCCCTCCCCACTCTTTTTTATCTGAACTATCTTCCTGTTAACTGCAGACATCAAGATGCTTCACCTCTAAATGCTTTAGCACATATTGCCAAAAAACATGAGTAAGTTCATCATACTCAGGTTTGACATATATAAGCTTTTAGATGTTAATTTGGTGCTACTTTTTTTGGTGTTATCAAAACAACATAAAATAAGTTGATAAATTACTAAAACTAGAGTAAAATATCTGCTATGCTGTCACTTATAGGCTTGTAAATATCCCATAAATACCAAAACTTATTTTTAAAAATGAAAAGTACATTTTTGCCAATCCAATATTAGACAAGATAGCTTTATCTTCTAATTTAAGTATATTTTGTTAAAACTTGGGATCTGCAGATTACCTTGAATCATTCAATTTATAGAAAATATACCCTATATAACCAAATTGGCAAAGGCAGCCGTCGCTGTTAAATCAATTAAACAAATCAAACTTGGTAAAAAAAAAAAAAAAAAGTATGACTTCATTTTTCAGTTCAAATAAATATACCAATATTTTTGACATTTTGAAAATCATAAAAATTACTGAGAAAGAAATTTTAGAACTTGCCTTATAATACAGATGACTTAAATTAATAAAGCTAAATAATATAGGGAAGATGTAATTTATTTAAAAGAAAAAAGTACCACACTTCTCTTTCCAAAATTCAGTGACCACTGAAACTATTCTTAAATCCCTCAGGGGTCCAAGAAAATAGTACCAAGAGTCAAAAGGTTATATTCAATAATCCAAAAAGTCTAAAAGACATTACACATCAGTTTTCTAGCTACCCAAAGTCTTTCTGCATCTAGCTGAGAGTATATTACCTCAAGATGATGATACTGGCTCACTCACTGTTGGGACAATTTTGTTTTATTAATTCAAAAAAAATAGGAAAACACATTTTACTGTAATAGTGCAGCTTGGTTCCCAGAATGCTGAAAAGAGGAAAGGCATGAAAATGCTAATCTGTTAGTGAAAAACTAGGAATCACTGCCCTAGACCACCAAAACTATAGCTCCCCTAAATCATCCTAATCTCAAAATACGATAAGAGAAACTAAAGTCACTGTTATGATCTTAACTTGAATCTGAACAGGTAGCCAAAATGTGTCATTCTCAAGGCAAGATCAGAACCATTTAGATCTGGGACGGATAGAGGACTGACCAAACACTACTCACCACCACCAGTGCACACAATCACAGATTATCTAAATTGGAAGGTTTCAGAAACTTGGGTTCATTTGCCATCTACAACGGAGAAGGAAACCTAGACAATTTATCAAATCCTGTACTGAAAGTAAAAAAAAAAGAATGGGTGTATGGTATGGAATGGTTGTAAGTGCATCAGTTGTTTACCCTCATGATCATATAGTCGAGTGCGAGCTCTGGTTCACTGCAGCAAGCATCATGAGAGTATTGTACCACATCTCACCAAAACAGAAAAAGACCAAATTCGAAATTCGAAGCACAGTTTCCACTGAATGTGTATCAATTTCACACTTTACAGTCCAAAAATCCTAAATTGAACCATTATAACCCGGGACAATCTGTATATTTTATAGTATGTGATTTTTTAAATACGCAACTAAAATTTTTTAATTAAACATCTTAAGTAGAAAAGACATCAACTGTAAAAGGATACATAAGGTAGCCAAAAAACTATTTTCATCTCATTAAGAAATAGGAGAATACTGAGTCAAGATCTTGTCACTTCTCTGCTTAAAAATCTCCAATAACTTCCCATTGAACTTAAATAAAATCCAAGTTTCTCACCCTGGCTTACAGACATGCTCTGCATTCCAGCTCCCTCTCTGACTTTATCCCTGATTATTCTCCTCACCTGGCAAACTCCTGCCACTCTGGTCTTCTCTGCCCAATTTGTTTTTGTCTTAAAGGCTCTTGTACAAAAGTCAGGAACACGGCAAGGCTGTCCACTATCACCACTGCTATTCAACATAGTACTAGAAGTCCTAGCCTCAGCAATCAGACAACAAAAAGAAATAAAAGGCATCCAAATCGGCAAGGAAGAGGTCAAACTCTCACTCTTTGCAGATGATATGATACTTTATGTGGAAAACCCAAAGGACTCCACTCCAAAACTGCTAGCACTCATACAGGAATTCAGTCAAGTGTCAGGATATAAAATCAATGCACAGAAATCAGTTGCATTTCTATATACCAACAACAAAACAGAAGAAAGAGAAATTAAAGAGTCAATCCCATTTACAATTGCACCCAAAACCATAAGATACCTAGGAATAAACCTAACCAAAGAGGCAAAGAATCTGTATTCAGAAAACTATAAAGTACTCATGAAAGAAATTGAGGAAGACACAAAGAAGTGGAAAAACATTCCATGCTCATGGATGGGTAGAATAAATATTGTGAAAATGTCTATGCTACCTAGAGCAATCTACACATTTAATGCAATCCCCATCAAAATACCAGCAATTTATTTCAAAGAAATGGAACAAATAATCCTAAAATTTATATGGAACCAGAAAAGACCCCGAATAGCCAAAGGAATGTTGAAAAAAAAAAGCAAAGTTGGCGGCATCACAATTCCAGATTTCAAGCTCTATTACAAAGCCGTCATCATCAAGACAGTATGGTACTGGCACAAAAACAGACACATAGACCAGTGGAACAGAATAGAGAACCCAAAAATGGACCCTCAACTCTATGGTCAACTAATCTTCGACAAAGCAGGAAAGAATGTCCAGTGGGAAAAAGACAGTCTCTTCAACAAATGGTGTTGGGAAAACTGGTCAGCCACATGCAGAAAAATGAAACTGGATCATTTCCTGACACCACACACAAAAATAGACTCAAAATGGATAAAAGACCTCAATGTGAGAAAGGAATCCATCAAAATCCTCGAGGAGAACACAGGCAGCAACCTCTTCGACCTCAACCGCAGCAACTTCTTCCTAGGAACCTCACCAAAGGCAAGGGAAGCAAGGGCAAAAATGAACTATTGGGACTTCATCAAGATTAAAAGCTTTTGCACAGCAAAGGAAACAGTCAACAAAACCAAAAGACAACTGACAGAATGGGAGAAGATATTTGCAAATGACATATCAGATAAAGGGCTAGTATCCAAAATCTATAAAGAGCTTCTCAAACTCAACACCCATAAAACAAATAACCCAGTCAAGAAATGGGCAGAAGACATGAACAGACATTTCTCCAAAGAAGACATCCAAATGGCCAACAGACACATGAGAAAGTGCTCAACATCACTCGGCATCAGAGAAATACAAATTAAAACCACAGCGAGATACCACCTTACACCAGTCAGAATGGCTAAAATCAACAAGTCAGGAAATGACAGATGTTGGCGAGGTTGCGGAGAAAGGGGAACCCTCCTACACTGTTGGTGGGAATGCAAACTGGTGCAGCCACTCTGGAAAACAGTATGGAGATTCCTCAAAAAGTTGAAAATGGAGCTACCCTACGACCCAGCAATCGCACTACTGGGTATTTATCCTAAAGACACAAAGGTAGTGATCCTCAGGGGCACGTGCACCCGAATGTTTATAGCAGCAATGTCCACAATAGCCAAACTATGGAAAGAACCTAGATGTCCATCAACAGATGAATGGATAAAGAAGATGTGGTATATATATACAATGGAATATTATGCAGCTATCAAAAGAAACGAAATCTTGCCATTCGCAACGACATGGATGGAACTGGAGGGTATTATGCTGAGCGAAATAAGTCAATCAGAGAAAGACAATTATCATATGATCTCTCTGATATGAGGAACTTGAGGGGCAGGGTGGGGGGTTGTGGGGGGTAGGGAGGGAAAAATAATGAAACAAGATGGGATGGGGAAGGAGACAAACCATAAGAGACTCCTAATCTCACAAAACAAACTGAGGGTTGCTGAGGGGTGGGAGGGTAGGGATAGGGTGGATGGGTTATGGACATTGGGGAGGGTTTGTGCTTTGGTGAATGCTATGAAAGATGTAAGCCTGATGATTCACAGACCTGTACCCCTTGGGCAAATAATAAAAATAAAATTAAAAAAAAAAAAAGGCTCTTGTACACACACAACTGCTCATCCAGCCCGTAACAGGCCAAAAGAACAATTCAGATCTCTGCATGACTGGCTTCCTTATGTCACTTGGCTTGAAGGAACAGTCTCAGGAAGACTTTCTCTGAAAATCCTACTTCTCTACACAGTATGTATCACTATCTAATATTTTATTGTTTATATGTAGTTAATCATCTCCCCCCCACTAGGATGTAAGCTTCAAGAGAATAAAGACCCACCTACATTGTTTACCCCAGATTCCACTGCCCAACACAATGCCTGGCAAACAATAGGTGCCTAATAAGTATTTGTTAAATGCATGAGTTTTCTCATTTAGACAATCCAATAATCCTCGGGATACATATGTACGTATTATACCTTTAAAAAAAATTGAGGCTCAGAGAGGTTAGTTAAGTAACTTGCCTACAGTTACAAAGGGTAAAAAGGAATAGCAAATAATCACCAAAGAAGAGATACAGGGCAAGGAAAACAAAGTGAAAATAAACTATTGGGACTACACCAAAATAAAAAGCTTTTGCACAGCAAAGAAAAACCAAGAAAAAGGAAATGCAACCTACTGAATGGAAGAAGACATTTGTGCATGATAGATCCAACAAGGGGTTAATATCCAAAATATAAAGAACTTACATAACTCAACACCTAAACCCACATTCTCTTACAAAAAAATACAGGGATAAATTTTCATGACCTTGGATTCGTCAATGGATTCTTATATATAACAACAAAAACACAAGCAATAAAAGATAAAATAAATTGGACTTCATCAAAATTAAAAACTTTTGTGCATCAAATGACATAATCAAGAAAGTGAAAAGACAATCTACAGAATGGAAGAACATATTTGCAAATCATGTATCTAACATGGATTCATATCCAGGATATGAAGAACACCTACAAGTCAACAAAAATAGACTAACAACTCAATTTAAAAATGGGCAAAGGATTTGAAATGGACATTTCTCCAAAGAACATATACAAATAGCCAACAGACAAATGAAATGATGCTCAACATCATTAGCCACTAGGGAAATGCAAATCAAAACCATAGTGAAATACCACTTCACATCTACTATAATGGCTATAATTTTTTTTTAATGAAAAGTAAATGTTGAAGAGGATATGCAGGAATTAGAACGCATGTATACATACCACTGGTAGAAATGTAAATGGTGCAACTACTGTGGCAAACAGTTTGGCAGTTCCTCAAAAAGTTAAGCACAGAATTACCATATGACCTGTCAATTCTGCTCCTAGGAATACATCTAAAAGAACTGAAAACAAGGACTTAATGGATATTATGGCAATGATCACTACAGCATTATTCACAATAGACAGACAGGATAGGATATTCCTATCCTTTAACAGTTTAGTCAAAATACCTCTAGATCCCCAATGTCATTCCCAACTAGACACTAATACTTTATTTAGCTAACTTGAACAGCACTTGTTTTCACTTTTCTTACATTTCCTTTGTTGTGCTCTGGATATACTAATTCATGTATTTGTCTAACCCTAATCCTCCCGCCCTACCTAGATTACAAACTCTATCAAAACAAAATCTTGTAAACAAGATTTACACTGCATTCATATTCTTATCTTCTGCCCTCTTCGTATAGGCAAACAGTGAAGGCTCAATCAATAACTACTAGATTTAACTAAACAAGCAAAAATCCTAAAGCCAAAATATCTGGAATCTATATGAGAAAATCCTTCCATCCATACTGACATAAATGCAATTCTCAAAATATAAGGAATGCCTTTTTAAGAGAATGAATAACCAACAACATTTTTCAAAGAAACTATGTGATGGTGAGATGGTGTTAACATTTCTTACCAATAGTCTGATAATAGGAAACATTCTTTAAAAGGATGTCCAAGTACAATACAGATATATTTGTTGTGACCTCTTCTATGTCTAAATAAAAAGTATGACTAAAGGAACAAACATCTGAGAAAATGAAAATAAGCCTATCTTTGCTTTTCAGGTTCTTCCAAGATCAACCAAGTATGCAAAATGACCCTTAAATAAAAACAACTGTACGCAATGTATTTACTAATCCATCTACAAAGCCTAAATGTTGTACCATAATTCATACTGCCAAGGTGCCTGCTGGTCCCCTCCACTGTGTAGGACTTAAGCACATATATAGTACATGTCTGATACCCCTTTCTGTCAGGATAGAACACAGAGGGGAATGACTTTATTTTAAAATGACTCAAATTGGGGTGCTTGAGTAGCTCAGTCCATTAAGTGTCTGCTTTCCCCTCAAGTCATGATCCCAGGGTCCTGGGATGGAGCCCCGTGCGTCTCACCCTCTCCCACCCACCCCTGGCACCCACCCCCATTCGTACTCTCTCTTACTATCTCTCTCTCAAATAAAAAAAAAAAACCTTAAAAGAAATAAATAAAATGACTCAAACTTCTCACATCTCTAGTATCCCTTCAAAATCTAGTCTTAGGAAGAATATATGCTCTAAATAAAATATGAACATTCATAAAGTATATTCCTGTGAATACAATGCTGACATAAGCCAGTTTTTTTCTGTTCAAATCCACTCAACAAGCACTTGAGATAATCAACTCTACTGTATTTAGAAACCGAGATAAGGCCAATATTTCATTTTAAATAAAAATGATCATCACCATCCTTTCCCTGCACGCAGTCCCAAAACTGGTAAAAGTAGGTTATTATTGGGCCAATCACCAAACAGCTTTTAAGAGAATGAGAAATAAGCAAAGACAGAAATAAGTGAAAATTCAAAATTTGCACTCCACTCCCTCATTCCCTCCAAGGTACGTTTATATTACATATAAATAGTCCAAGCTGTCTTAGAATTCTCTTTCTAATTTGCCCATTCCCCTACATTTCAACGGACTAGTAAGCCTCTGAAATGGACTCTTTCTCCATCTAGTTTTTCCCTACCCAACAACCACAACCTCCCACCCTCTTCTGCCAAATCGTTCTCCACATAATGCTCCACAAAAGCAAAACTAAGCAAGACATTACCCCACTTTAAAAACTCCACTGTAGGGGAGCCTGGGTGGCTCAGTGGGTTAAAGCCTCTGCCTTTGGCTCAGGTCATGATCTCAGGGTCCTGGGATCAAGCCCCGCGTCCCGCATTGCATCGCATCACATCGCATCGCATCAGGCTCCCTTCCTCCTTTCTCTGCCTGCCTCTCTGCCTACTTGTAATCTCTCTCTCGTTCTCTGTGAAATAAATAAATAAAATCTTTCAAAAAAAAAAACAAAAACAAAAAACTCCACTGTTTACCCAATATCTTACAAGATAAAATAAAAGCTTCCTAAAATGGCAAACTTACTATGTCATTAACTACTTAGAAACTTCCACTGCTTACCCAATAACTTACCAAAGTATAAACTTCCTAAAATGGCTGATTTACTTTTAAGTGCACATTAAATCTTTACCATTTATTGAACATCTCCCTGCTTTTGCATATACTTTCTCTTACATAAGGAACGCACTTCCCCACTTACCTTTTATGACCTATCTCAAATCATCTTCTCTGCATAAAACACCCAAATCCCCAAACAAAATTACTCATTCCTTCCTCTGTGCTCCCACAGCACTTTCCACTTACCATTTTAATACTTACTATAATGTGTTATATTAATTACAGGAGGCAGTATAAGAGTAATGGTGAACAAGAAAAACTTTAGCATTAAGACAGGTTTGGATCCAACACCCAATCTTCCAATTAGAGGCTATATGGCTTTAGGTAAGCTGGTTACCTTCTCTAGGACTTAGTTTTCTCATTAATAAAACTGGGATAATACCTGAGTCTAGCTCAAAGTGCTATTGTCAGTGCTCTGGAGCTAGCAAATATTCAAGAGGACAGCAGCAGAGCTGAGATAAGAAGTATCAATCTGTCTCAAACTGGAGGGCGGGGTGTAGGGCCTTCCCCACCAAGAGGAAGGACCAAGTCTAAAGTCATTCCCACAGGATGAAAAAAAGAGGTGCATACACCAAAATGTTTCATTACCTTTGGGTGATGGGATTACAAGCAATGTTGTTCTGTTTTTTGTGTGTGCTTCTCTGCACTGTGTAAACACAACTAAAAAATGCTATATGCACTGAAAAGTCTGATCATCACCTAGAAGCAGCATCTAGCACAAAGTTAATGCTCTATAAGCATCTACTAAATGAAGGAATTTCTACAGTGTTTGGTTTTGCAAGCATGTTTATATACATTTATTGCTTTGCTTCTCATAATCACTTCTTAGAGGGCATATTATAATCATTATACCTAGAAAATGAGACTGAATTCAGAAATAACAAAATAGGGACTAGGCTGGAACTTAAAACCAAAACTTCTAACTTCCAAATTCAGAGTCTTCTTACTACACTACTAAGCACTAAAGTGGACTCCTACTCACATTCCCTAAGTCAGAGAGCTGAATCACTGTTTGAGAGGGGGACAAGCAAAGAATAAAGAAACGTAACTTTTTTTTAAAGTTTCATTAATTCTTTCAAACCATGGGGGAAAAAACCTGAATACAGTATATCTATTTGTTTAATCCTCATTTTAATTCTGTAAAACAAATAACTCATTGTCTCTATTTTATAGATGAGTAAACTAAAAACATAGAAGTTAAATAACCTGCCTAAGATCACATTTTTAGTAAAGCAGCAGATCCAGACAGGTTTCAAAACCAGGCAGTTTTGAAAAACTAAGATAAGGGGTAAGGTCAAATAAGTTTTTAAAAAAATAAGGTCAAGGAGTTAAAAAAACAAAAACTTGGAAAAGGTAATGATATAATTTATCTCAATTCAAAGGATCAATAAGCCTTCACCTATGGAACAAATAAAAGCATGTTCTTGATTATTTGAAATTCTAGTAATTATAAGCAGTTTTTTCTTGTCAAATACCATTGTAAATCTACATTATTAACGTTGTTTTAACAAATATATTCGGCTTTCAACTACAAGAACTTTACAGAACTGTTCTACAATAAGCGCTTCTTAACTATATACAACAAAAAGGCTAAGGCATTAGTTTTGGTTTTTTTTTTAGCAAAGAGCACATATAAAAATACACCATCTCCCGAAATGACAGCTCCAGCAAAAGACCACTACCAAGGGAGTTCTCTTTGCTAGCTACAATTTACAATCATATAGGGATCTTTTTAAAAACCAATACATGGCACCCACTCCAGACCAATTAAATCAGAATATCGGGGAGGGGGGGTAAAAGCGTTTTTAAAAGCTCCCCAAGTGATTCTAATGTGGAGCCAGGGTTGAGAACCACTGTTTTAAAGCAATCTAAATCCTCTGTTATTACTTCATCCAGAGCTTTTGTCCATAATGGTCTGAAAAAGTATTCAGTCAACTTATTCAGCCAATTTGCAAACAACCAGGAAAGTAAGATAAACAGGACCCCTCAACTACTAAAAGGGTTATTAATTGTAAGTGCACTTGTCCTGGTAGATTAGACAAAAATCAAGGCAAAAGGATTCCATTAGTGTTCTCGATAATAGAGTAACTTCAATTAACATATCACGTATGCCAATGACCAAGCTACTTCTATTTCTCAAACCCTAGATTTTACCATCTGTGAAATGGTGCCATGCTTTCTAATGGACTAAAGAGCCCAATAATTCCAGAAGAGCAACACTGAAACAACTAAACCTTGAAACTCAAAGACTCACACGAGGGGTGCCTGGGTAGCTCAGTCATCTACCTTCGGCTCAGGTCACGATTCTAGGGTCCTGGGATTGACCTCCGAATAGGGCCCTGCATGGAGCCCTGCATTGAGCCCTGCATTGAGCCCCGCATCGGGCTCCCTGTGCCGCAGAAAGCCTGCTTCTCCCTCTCCCACTCGCCCTGCTTGTGTTCCCTCTCTTGCTGTGTCTCTGTCAAATAAATAAATAAAATCTTAAAAAAAAAAAAGACCCACATGAATCATCTTTTTAAAAAACTAAACAAAGATTACTTACACTGAACTTTAAAAATGCATACTTACTGGCAAAGAAAACCTTTTCATGCTTTCCTACAGAGGGTATCTCTGAAAAGTCAAGATTGCCATAAGAACTCTGAAGTTCAAACTCCAATGCCCACATTTTTTTATTTGGTTACTTATAGTTTCACAGGAAAATGAAATAAAATAAGCTTCAAAGTCCAGTATTAAAATATCCTGTTGTGTTCATCAAAAATACTACTCCACAACCTTTATTCAAAGCCCTTGAGGAAATAGTTCAGAATTTTTAAGATTTCAGAAAGACAATACACTGTCTCTACCTTTACAAGCCCTTGAGGGTCTATAACAGCAACAATAACCAAACAAATTAATATTCCAAATTAACATGCCATATTAATGATTATTTTCTAAGTGAGAAGAATCAAGATTTTAAGTAGCCTCCTGTTGATACAAGTCACTATACTATTTTGCTGCAAACATCTGAAAAAAAAACTTTCTTTTCCAGAGCTTTGGGTGAACCTATTAATTTTAAGATTTCTCTCTGATATTCAAGACATTGCAAACTGAACTACAGAAAGAAGTCATTATGATAAAAAAAATCCTTCTAATAGCACTGTAATCCTAAAGAAACAACTCAATTATGGGAGATACACAAAAATAGTCCAAGTGATGTCCACCAATTTTCATGATGATTAGAATAGCATTTAAGTGTCCACCTTAATTTTCACAGTGCAATTGTGAGCAAGACCAAACAAATACATCAACATGTGCACATTTACTAAGGCAAGCCTGAAGCCGAGAGCCAGACGGAAAGTAGGGGCAAATCAACACCTTTCTATCTAGCAATAAGAAGACAACAGAAGACTTTGAAGCTAAGCAGATCAGGCTCCCCCAAGAAGGAGAAAGTTAGAGAAAGCTCTCTAAACTCCAGTTTCTTCACATAAGGACAGAGATAATAATAATACCTACTTCGGTGTTTTTTAAGAGGATTAAATAAAGTGACATTTGAAGGCCATAACTTACAGTCACTAATAATTCCCTACCACTTTTCCAAAGACCAACTATATGGCTGTTACCAGGCAGGGAAGTTATCAGACAAATTTTATAATACAAAACCCACCACAAAAATAGGACTTTCAAATTTCAAAAATCCAGTGTAGATTAAAATGACTAATTTCTGAAATAAGCTTCTCGAAACACATTCTTACAAAACCTACCTATTCTCCCAATACCCTTCTGTCTTCCACATAACCAGATGCACACACAAAGCCTTAAGTGAAAGTAAAGCACAATACTGAAAAGTACATTTTTAACTCAAAATAAAATTATTAGAATGGCCTAGGTTTTGCAGATAAGGGAAACCATTACAATATTAAAACTTAATCATTTATATACAACCACCGTCCAAAGAACCCACACAATTTAAATACACTTAGGAAAAGAAGGCACAAGAGTCCAAAATCCAATTTTCATAAACTATCCACCGATAAGAAAACTGGTAACTTTGGGCAGATTTCTGCACCTAATGGATATTTAAACTTACAATTGAATGTACTAAAAAATGGAGTCCTTTGTTATTCTAAACTCAATTTAATTCCATTATGTAACTCAAGAATTTTACAGAGCATTTGAGTCAGTCTTAAAGCATAACAAGTTCCAAGCTGATTCAATGCTTCACTGTTAACAATCTCCCCCAACCAGAGTATATAACCTGGACAACCTAGACTTCCACCACACCCAACTTCAAAGATGATGTTTAATCAAGTTAGCATACCTCCTGTGAAACAGAAAGCTTTCCCTAAATGTTAACACTCAAAACCTACTAGTTACTGTTAAATAAGCTATTAGGGCCTGGCAGTTCCATTAGCTTTAAGATTATCACTTGTCATACAACCTAGTACAGCGCAACATAAAATGCCTCGAAAAGAATCTATATTATTTTGGGTTCTAATCCCATGTGTTTAATGGGAAAAGATTTAGGACTAAAAGCGAATGGACCAGCTACCTCACAACTACCTACTAGACTTAATCCTTCATACTTGCACTTTTTCCGCCATAAACAGGAAACTCCAAAGAAAAGGAAACAGAGAACAGCCTATTTTTGCTAAGGGGAATAACGGCATTGCTTCCAACCCCACACTATTAGTGAACAAATGAAAAAGCAACAAGGGGAAAGGGACGGGGGGGAGGGGCGGCTGGTGAGCTCAGCTGGGAGTCCAAAGCATGCCACCCAGATCAGACGGTGCCCAAAACATCTGTAACGACAGCTGCAAACAGGGAAACCGGGGTGTGAGGGAAGAGGGCCATGGCTAAGCGGCCCAGAGTTGTGCCTGCACGTTCGGCTTCCTCCTTTGCCAACTCTTCTCTCACCTCCCAACTCCCCTCCTCCCCATCCCATTCTGCTCCCTCCATATAGAAAAATAACCAATAAAATCAGAGGCAGAGAAGACAAAGAGGCTGCAAGGAGCGCCCAGAACAATGGGTGAGAGGGAGCAAAGAGAAACTCCTGAAAAAGACAATGAAACGGGGATGGAGAGGAGCCCCAAGAGGAACCGAAGGAGAAACACCGCGGAGCCCGGGCCCCGCCAGCGGCGGACGCCTGGACGCGAGGCTCGGCCGGGCTGGCTGGATCACCCCGA
>LNAC01000039.1:2947993-3010974 GCA_002007465.1 Ailurus styani
GGGCTGGCTGGATCACCCCGACGCTGGGGGGCTGGGCTGGGCGGGGGCGGCGCGGCCCAGAGGGGCTGGCGGGGCCTGCGCGGGTCCGCGGGCAGCTGCCGGCAGGACTCACCGGCATTCTGGTCTCGGGGCCAGAGGTAGTATGTGGCCGGGATCACGATGAGCCCCACGAATGAGGTGAGGAAGTAGAAGAATGTGTTCCCGCTGTCATCGTACTGGAACTGCTGTCCCGCCATGGCACCCCCCCCTCCGCCTCTCTCTTCTCACCAACGCCGCCACGACCCCGCTCTGCGCTCGAGCACCCAGCACCCCGGCCCTCTGTGGCGTAGCTCGGACGCTGCCGCCGCCTCTCCTCCCCGCCCCCACGGTACTCTCACGGACACGCGCCGCCACCGCCGCTGCCGTCGCCAGCTCTCGCGAGAAGAAACAGTTCCCGCCCCGCTCGGTTTTTCCCTCCTTCTGCCTCTCCCCGACACACTCGCTAAGGCAGACGTGGCGCGCGCAGCCGTGGAACTCTGCGAAGTCCCGCCCTTGATCCCGCCCCCAAGCCATAGCCCCTCCCCCTCGCACTTCTGTAGCTCCTCCCCAGAGCCCCGCCCCTAGCCTTAGCGTTCCGCCGCTCTCCCAGCCTTTTCTCCTCTCCCTCCTTCCCAGCGTCCCACCAGGGCTCTCGGGGGTTCATTTTAGGGGGTCCCACCAGAGACCCGCGAAACAGTGAGTGCGCATGGTTCACCTGGCTGCTCCTGGAGCCGCAGCTTTTCCGAGCAGAGCTGAGGCTTCCTTGCCTCTCCCTTCTCCCATCCTTACCTCACCTTGTCCGCCCTCTCACTTATTTAATTTCCCCGGTTGACAATAACATTCCTTTAGGTTCCAGATCCGTTCCTCCAGTTCCCACATTTTGAAAACAAGGATCATTCAGAATTGGGAGACGCAGTGGGTGGTAGTGGAGGGGGGGGTTGTTGTGGTTTGCAAAGTAATGTTTGCTACCAGAAGACTGCGACCTACACGGCGCCCATTTTGCAGATGCAGGTTCCCCAAGCCGTTGGAGCTGATGATCTACCCATCCCAGAGGCAATACTTTTAGACGCCAGGTCGCCAGTGTTTTCTTCGACCCAGGCGGTAGGTTAAGACCTTTACTGCTTTATATCATTTAATCGTCATTTAAACTCCTTGGAATAAATCAAAGCATGCTCGCTCTCCAGATGAGGATGTTGAGGCCCAGAGAGATGCCCTAAAGTCATGCACAGTAAAGAAAGGTCTTTGGATTCAAACTCAGATCACTCCGATTCCATAAAGCCAATGCCCTTAGCCACCACCTCATCATGGACCTTAACACTTCCCTCAGAGCAACGGGCTCTCCTTGCAAGGGGTCGACATGCTCCGGCTTCAAAAGGGATGGCTAGGGAAGCTGTTCTTCTCAGGAGCCTCTCCCTTGGCTGTGTCTGAGATCCCAGAGGCCAGAGTCAGGTGAGCTGGGAGAGAGAGGACTGGTGCCCTAGTCTGGGAATCACCCCCACGGTCCCACTGCAGCCCTGCCTGAGGCCTATCCCAGTGTCTCCTTCGCCCCTCTATGGATCAAAAGGAAAGACCCACTCCACCTACCTCACAGAGTGGTTGTGAAGATTAAAGGGAATTACAGTGAAAATGCTTTGAAAAACGTAATAAGCCAATACCATACATTACACTATTTTTTAAAACATGTTTTAAGACTACTATTTACTAACTTACTTTCAATATGCCTTCCGTTGTTGGAAGAGAAATCTGGTCACGTGTCTTTTATTTTGTGTCCTCAAAACTAGCATTTATCATAATCGGTAAAGCTTTTCTTCATAATGGATTATTTTCACATGTACTGTCTCTTCCCTTTCAAGTGTCCTACCTACCCATTTTGAAAGAACATTTTTTTAAAAATCCTCTTCTCTGCATCTCCCTCCTCACTTTTTTCTATGTAAAGTTTTCAAAAGCTATATTAGAGGTGAAAAAATAAAAGAGAAGTGAGGATTGAACTATGAAATCAGCAACGGCAGTCTGATTACCCCAATGCAGATATGCACAGAACAACTTGCCTTGCTTCAGAAACAAATTAACTATAAAATTGGCTCAACTGAAGTGGGTAGGTTCCTGAAGTTTCTTCTGTTTATGTTGAATTTGTTATTAAGTCTTCCCAGGTTTTAACAATGCTGAACAGGTTATTTTTTATTACTCTGATTACACATTTCCTCAGCACTTGTGCAAAGATAATACATCAGTTTTATAATCTTGTGACAATATAAATTATTGATGATAAATATTCTGACTTTTTTCCTACAGGAATAATCTTTTCACTGCAGCTTTGGGATCATGCATAAGAGGGGCTTGAACAGAACTGAACCATGAAATACTTTGAACAAATCATATTTGTTTGCTAAACTCCAGACCAATGTAAAACATGATTTTTTAAGCAGATTAAAGATTGTGAAGGGAGGTGTTGGAAAGATATCAGGGCTTGATTAGGCTCAACTCTGAAATCATGAAAACAACTTTAACAAGGGATTGAGGGCTGTGGTTTGCCCTTTAGTATTGGAAGCAGATCTGTATTTTGGCTCCTCTCTTTTCATAGGTATCTTCTGATTTTAAGGATAGAAAAATGGGGCACCTGGGTAGCTCAGTGGGTTAAAACCTCTGCCTTCAGCTCAGGTCATGATCTCAGGGTCCTGGGATTAAGGCCCGCATCAGGATCTCTGCTCAGCAGGGAGGCTGCTTCCTCCTCTCTCTCTGCCTGCCTCTCTGCCTACTTGTGATCTCTCGCTCTCTCTCAAATAAATAAAGTCTTAAAAAAAAAAAAGGGATAGAAAGACATTTTATCCTAGAACTTAAGGTTACTGAACCTAAATAAACTCGGATCATCCAAATCATTTTAATGAATTATTTAATAATAGTAAGTGAATATGGTAGAACCAGGTCTACAAACACATTTTGTTCTTAATCTAACAGCATGTTTTAAAGGGCACTTTTGTATTATCTATATGTCTTTAAATTAATATTTTAATCATCTTCATTACAATTGCTAGGCATATCATTCCTCTCAAATATAGAAATCCTGACTATTTTTAGGTTCTTTGTAATAATTTACTTTTTCTTTTAGAATAAATCTGTCCTTCATTCCAAATCATCCCCATACTGCTGGTGTTGACTTACATTTATACATAGCAAAATACATTTGTGTGGCCATAATCAATATTATTTAATTTTCCATTTAATGGAATTAGCCTCAAAGAGATTGGAAAGACCTGAATTAATTAGGTAGGGACAAGCAATTATTTCTAGTCTTTTCTCTTTCCCCAACCCTACAATAACCTTCACTGCCAAAACCTAACAAATCATCTTTAATGTTAAACCCCTTATCACTTTGTTTCAGACTTAGGATTTTCCTTCATTAAGAGCTAACTCTCAGGTGCATAAGATGGCTCAGTCTGTTAAGTGTCTGACTCTTGTTTTCAGCTCATAATTTCAGGCTCACGATCTCAGGGTCATGAGATCAAGCCCCACATGGAGCTTGATGCTCAGTGGGGAGTCTGCTTGAGATTCTCTCCCTCTGGCCCTCCCCCTGCACACATGCTCTCTCTCTAAAGTAAATAAAAATTTTTTAAAAGAGTTAATTCTCTTCTAAGACAAATTAACCAATTCTTTTTTATTTGTCCCTAACAGAGATGAAGAGTTACACCCATAGTAATGACAAATCATTAAACATTACATTAAACTTGGTAATCAACAAAGTAAAATTTGTACAAGACTTATGATTTACAAAAAGCTTCCACAACATTATTACAGTTAAAATTTCAGATCGTGACCTACATGTTGGAACTTTGACTAGATGAAATGTATCAAACCATTTTAATCCTTTCATTCCTACTCCTGTAAGGCCCTCAGAATGCAATGAAACCCCAGTCTTATACTTGGAGAGGATATGAAGGGAAGTGTGGGTTGGAAAGATGTTAGTGCTTGATAATGCTCAACTCCAGAACCATGAAAACAATTTTTTAAAAATATTTTATTTATATGATTCGAGGGAGAGAAAGCATGAGTGAGAGAGAGCATGCGCAGTGGGGAGGGGCAGAGGGAGAAGCAGACTCCCCACGGAGCAGGGAGCCGGATGTGGGGCTTGATCCCAGGACCCCAGGACCATGACCTGAGCTGAAAGCAGATGCTTAACCCACTGAGCCACCCAGGCACCCCATGAAAACAATTTTAAAAGAGAAATCGAAGACAGTGGCTTTTCTTAAGTATTGGGAATAGGTCACTATTTTGGTTTCTCTCTTCATGAGTATGTTGGCCTTGTCAACATTATTTTATATTCTATCCCTNTTCTCTCTTCATGAGTATGTTGGCCTTGTCAACATTATTTCATATTCTATCCCTACTTTTATTTTTTTTAAGATTTTATTTATTTATTTGACAGAGAGAGAGAGATCACAAGTAGGCAGAGAGGCAGGCAGAGAGAGAGGGAGAAACAGGCTCCCTGCCAAGCAGAGAGCCCGATGCAGGACTTGATCCTAGGACCCTGAGATCATGACCTGAGCAGAAGGCAGAGGCTCAACCCACTGAGCCACCCAGGTGCCCTCTATCCCTACTTTTGTGATTACAAAACTGAGAATATATTTTACTAAAACCAATTGTCAGTGATGTCTCCAGAAACTCAGGTCATTCTTTTATGAATTAATTGTCAACATATCCAAATTGCTTGATTAAAAAATATAATGATTTAACATTGCCCAGTAAGCCATAAAACAGTAAGCTCTTGATGAGATTTCCCATGCAGATGGAAATACAACTTGGAAGAATGGCCATAAATAAACAGAAGAGTTCACTATGGGCAAATTTCAAATGTATGTATTTGAGTAAGAAGGAAAAAAATTCTCATTAGAGTTTAGAACCTCAGTAAAAACATAAATCATCTTGGGCGCCTGGGTGGCTCAGTGGGTTAAAGCCGCTGCCTTCGGCTCAGGTCATGATCCCAGGGTCCTGGGATCGAGGCCCACATCGGGCTCTCTGCTCAGCAGGGAGCCTGCTTCCTCCTCTCTCCTCTCTCTGCCTGCCTCTCTGCCTACTTGTAATCTCTCTCTCTCTGTCAAATGAATAAATAAAAAATCTTTAAAAAAAAAAACAAACATAAATCATCTTGTTGAAAAGCAAATATTTGTGGGTCCTGAAGCATATAAAATGGGGAGACCCTAATTAGGAAAAAGAATATAAAATTATGTACAAAAGTTAATATTTACTGTGGACATTGGACAATAATGATGTGTTGATGTAGGTTCATCAGTTGTGACAAAGGTACCACTCTATGGGGGGACGTTGATAATGGGAGAGCCTATGCATGAGTGGGGGGCAGAAATTATATGAGAAATCTCTGTACCTTCCATTCCATTCTGCTGTGAACCTAAATCTGATCTAAAAGAAAATAATAAAGTCTACTAAAAATACTTAATATTATAATAATTATAATTGCTATAGGTTTGTACACTACAAAGGAAGAATTCTGATAAATTCTGATAATTCTGATTATTTGCATGATTTCCATCAGGATTTTCTAAAACTATATGGTACATTTATAATTGCATATATTGCATATTGAATATATTCCTACTAAGAGAGATTTTCCTTTTTGCTAAGCCTTAATGAGAACCAGATCCTCTGCCTACAATTTTAACACCTACTGAGTGGCAGAATTTTCCACAAAGTAGTTTCTGGCTCTGTATATTTCAAACTATGTTTCTCCACTACTACCTATGTACTTCAGGTGCCAGGCCTCCTGGGATATATTGATATTTCGAATCAAGATGTATCACTCTTTTGTGTTACAATAGGGCATGACTTTGCCCAGAGGGTGAGGTAAAAGGAATATTCCTGAAGGTGGTAAAAACTATACACAGAAGTAACTATACACTGTGCAAAGATATCTCCCTAACTCCAAAATGAATGTACCCTCTAACCTCCAAATATGCAGATTATTATAAAGAAGAAGTTCAGGAGGCGCCTGGGTGGTTCAGTTGGTTAAGCATCTGCCTTCGGCTCAGGTCGTGATCTCAGGGTCCTGGGATCGAGTCCCTACTGAGTGGGGAGTCTGCTTCTGCCCCTCCTCCCTGCTCATGCTCACTTTCTCTCTTTCTCTTTCTCTCTCTCTCTCTCTTGAATAAATAAATGAAACCTTAAAAAAGAAGAAGAAGAAGAAGAAGAAGAAGAAGAAGAAGAAGAAGAAGAAGAAGAAGAAGAAGAAGAAGAAAAGAAGAAGAAGAAGAAGAAGAAGAAGAAGAAGAAGAAATTCAGTCATTCAATGTTTAACATCCATGGAGCTCACACACTGTTAGCCAATGTGGGGAATATATGTGTGGGGAATTTAAGACAGAGTCTCTGACCTCAGGAAATTAACCTACAATTTAATGAAGAGGCGGTACTATCTCAATAAGTAGCAAAAACTCAAGTAAGGAATTGACAAATGCTACAAGAAGTATACTGATAAAAACATTTGCCAAGTTCATAGGAAAGTGGCCTGTCTCTTGTCAGAGAACATCAGAGGGCTTCAAGGAAGAGATGGCAATTGAGCTAGGCTTCAAAACTTAAATAGAAATTGAATTTAAAAATCCAGAAAGAGCTCAAAGGACGTTTGGAGAATAGCATAAAGTCCAGTCTGTCTGTAAATGGGACTAACAGAGTTGAAAAAATACTTTTAAGTCCAGCTTCCAGGTTACAAGCTACATATTAGCAATTTTGCTTTTAAAATGAACTTTGTTAAAGGAGTGGATGAGTGGGAGACATTGCAATCCCCTTGGGATACCTTACAGAAAGAAAAAAAAAAGGAATGGTTTGAACTAGCATGGTTTAAGGACAGTCCTGCAGGAAACAAGAGGGTGAACTAGGTCACCATTTCTATTATTTTCTTCTTTCTTCTCTACCCAGAATATAGTTTCCACTCTTTGATATCAATCAGATCTTCTTAAGATCGAATACAAAAGTTATGTCCCCAAAAAGGCTTCTTTGACATACCTTACCTCACTTGGCTGGCTCTTCTGTTTCACATCCTGTTCCCCTCTCTCCTTCCCATCTTGCTGCCCACCTCTCTTAGGCCTCACGTCTGTTCTCTACACAGAAGTCAGGGATCCTTTTTTTTTTTTTCCTCCTTTCAACTTTCGATTTTGAAATAATTATAGAGTCACAAAAAAGTTGCAAAAATAGTAGAGAGCAGTCCATGTACCTTTCACTCAGCCTCCTCCAATTGCAACATCTTATATAACTAAAGAACAGTATCAGAATCAGAAAATTGGCATTGGTACCATCTACAGATCATATTCAGATTTCCCCCACTTTATATACTCACACATCTGGGTGTGTGTATGTTTAAGTTCCTTCAAAATCCTGTAAGATCATTTAAAATCCTCCTTTCTTCAAAATCCTCTACAGTCTTCCTATCTCACTAGAATGAAAGCCGAGAGTCTGGGTCTGCAAGGTCCTAAGTCATCCACCCTATGCCCCACCTCTCCCAGTCCATGACCACCACTGCCTCCTCATTAACTTATTCCTTCCTATTGTCCACAGGGCCTTTGCACATAGTGAGTTTTTCTGTCTGGAATATTCTTCGCTCAGCTATCCCAGTGGTCCCTTTGAAGCCCTCATCATTCAGGTCTCTGATCAAATATTACTTCTTCAGAGAAGCCTTACCTGATCTCCTTATAAAATAGCCTCTGAGGTGCCTGGGTGGCTCAGCTGGTTGGGTGACTGACCCTTGATTTCAGCTCTGGTCTTGATGTCAGGGTCATGAATTCAAGCCCTGATTTGGGCTCCACACTGGGTGTGGAGCCTACTTAATAAAAAAATAAAATAACATTCTCCTTCATTTTCTATCTCTTTATTTGCTTTTATTTTTCTTCAGGGCATTTCTCACCAAGTAATATATCTATATTGATTTGTTTATTTATTAAATATCTTCCCCCACTACTCAATAAAATTATTTTTATTTTTATTTTAGATGTTATTTTTTTAAGTAATCTCTACACCCAGAGTGGGGTGCAAACCCACAGCTGTGAGATCAAGAGTCATATGCTTTACTGACTGAGTCAACCAGGTGCCCCTAAAATTGTTTTTATTTGTTATATTCTATATGTTCTATCTCTTACCTGCTATGTAAATTCATGTTAATCGTTACAATCTCAGAAACTATTTTCTGCTTAAACTTGAGTAAAAGCCTGATTAAAATCTTACATTTAAAACAAGCTTCAGGAGCACCTGGGTGGCTCAGTGGGTTAAGCCTCTGCCTTTGGCTCAGGTCATGATCTCGGGGTCTTGGGATCCAGTCCCACATGGGTCTCTCTGCTCAGCAGGGAGCCTGCTTCCCCCTGTCTCTCTGCCTGCCTACTTATGACCTCTCTCTCTCTCTCTGTCAAATAAACAAATAAATAAAATATTTTTAAAAAATAAATAAAACAAGCTTCAGGGGTGCCTGGGTGGCTTAGTTGGTTAAACATCTGCCTTCGACTCAGACCTTGGGGTCCTGAGATCAAGCCCAGCATTGGGCTCCCTGCTTAACTGGAACCTGCTTCTCCCTCTCCCTCTGCCACTCCCCCTGCTTGTGATCTCTCTCTCTCTCTCTCTTTCTCTCTCTGTCAAAAAAATAAATAAAATCTAAAAAATAATAATAATAAAACAAGCTTCACTGGGACACCTGGGTGGCTCAGTTGATTAAGTGTCTGCCTTCAGCTCAGGTCATGACCCAGGGTCCTGGGATCAAGCCCCATATCAGGCTCCCTGCTCAGTGGTGGGTCCTGCTTCTCCCTCTCCCTCTGCTGCTGCCCCTCCTTGTATGACAAATAAATAAATAAAATATTTTTAAAAATAAATAAAACAAGCTTCACTGACTCTTTTTTCCCTTGTCTTCCTTTCTCGTTTCTCCCTTTACATGGTTCACACTGTGGAACAGCAGAACATGTAGGTAGTTAAGAAGTAGTGGGTGTTGTGGGATTTTTGCATTTGTACAGAGTGGAGGCTTGAGTCATATAGTTATTCCTAATGGGTGGGTCTGGATCACAGCCATGCCGTAGTTGCAGGGGAGACTACGAAAGTTAGTATTTGGTGAGAGGAGAAAGTGAGTATCTTCTATGGTGAGATGGAGATTCTGTCTTTCAAGATGGAAGATTCCCAACCTTTGGAAGGGGTACAGAAACTGGGCAGTTAAATGGTGAGATCCTCTAGTCATTACTTCCTGGGCTGCAGTTGGCATCTGGCTGAGACCCTTAACTGAAGTAAGAAGATATTGGAAGTTTGACCTGCCTGAGTTGCTAAGGTTGGCAACATTTGCCTGGCAGCCTAAGACCAGGGCAAGCAGCTAGATTGGGAGTCTGGTTTGTTGCTGGGCTATGGAGGGGTGAGTGGTTATGGTCACTCTGGGGTCCCCAGCTCTCATGATCTCACTCAGATTAGCACAGACTCAGAGTAGCCACCCTTGAGCTGAATGACGATGAGCCAGGATGTTTCCACATCAGTGGGCATTTCCAGTCCACCAAAAGCTCAATCCATGGGTCATCCTCGCCAACTACTAACTACTCAGATAGAAGGAGGGAAACTTTGACCTATAGGCTGCCGAGATGCAACCCTCATTTTAAATTCTGATTCACTGGGCAAGTTGGCAAGAGACCCTAAGTGTTGAATAAATGAATAAACTTGCCCTACAGGTTAAGCTGTTGCCTTGTTTTGATAGGTAATGAGACACAGACTAGACGCCTATGACAGTAGAACTCTAACGCATAACCTTTACAGCAACCAATCCAGGAAATCAAAACACAATCTCTTCAGCAATCAGCCCAGGACATCAGGACTAGGGCAAAAACTGCCAGCTTCCCAGTTTTGTTTTGTTTTGTTTTGTTTTGTTTTGTTTTTGCCCCCATTTTCAAATTGGGATCAACCCGCCAAATACGCTGCCTAAGCCAATCACACAGGATGACCCGCTCTGAGTTAGCCTGTCTCCATCTTCTCCATGCCCACAACCTCTAATCAGAGCATAAGTGAAGCCCTCCCTTCTTTGCACTATAAAGCTTCCCTATTGCCCGCCTGGCTTTAAGCCTCTGCTAAACCCAAGTGGTGGTGGCAGAATCCCTTGCCACGGCAAGCTCTGAATAAATAGCCTCTCTTCTCATTTAGATGATCTTCATTCATTTCCACATCAGGTAAATGCTAAATGAATTACTTTTAACAGTTGTCAGTTTGAGTATTGCGCACATACTAGTAGCCTAGCACACATGTCTTAATCATCTGCTAATGCTGACATCTCCTCCCTCTCACTGAAACCCAGACACTCCGGGAAAAACAATTGACCATTCCAGGAAGGTAAATCGGAGGCAGGACCACAGAAATAAAAAGCCTTTTTAGAATGTGAGGAATGTTCTTTCTTAGCAGGGATTACTGATTTGATCCTTATTACGAGCCCTTCTGCCTACTTAGTTTACATGACGCTCTCCGTTCACATGCATGAGGACTGCCAAACCTTGTACCATCTACAGCTGTGCTTTCCAAACTACTTTTAACCATTATTCATAGCAAGAAATATATTTTACTTTGTGGCTCAGCATATTACTGGAAAAAAGGTCAAAAAAGAGAATTTAACTCTCACCCTGTGCAGCAGGCTGTGATATTTTTCTGTCTTACCCTATAAAATTATTCAGATTAAATATAAGCAAATTATATTTATTTCTATATAAAGTGCTTTCTTAAAGATACATTCAACTGCATTGTGGAAGCTTTCTGAAGATGCATAGGGATACTTGATCCCAGAACACAGCTAAGGTCCACTTTGACAACAAGTGTGTCCTTGGACATCCTTTGTCTCATTTGTGGTGGGGAATGTCTTCTATAAAGATCTCTGGTGCAGTAGTTCTTAAACTTTAGTTGCAAGAGAATCCTCTGGAAGGCTTGTTAAAACACAGATTGCTAGACCCCATCACCCAGAGTCTCTGTACAGGGGGGCCTGAAAATTTGCATTTCTTGTGCGTTCCCAGATGATGCTGATTCTGCTAGTCTGGGAACTGCACTGCTCTAATGAATCATCTGTAAATCAAATCACCCTTTTGTGCAGTGAATAACCACTTCCTAATTTATCTATTTGTCATATGTCAAGTTTACTGAAGTAAACTTCCTGACTCAAAAGTTAGGAATAAAGGGAGTTAGTCTGCTTGTGGTTCCTTCTTCCATCCACCCTGGTGCTCCTTTCCAGAGTTATTTTACCACTCATTAATTTATTTAACAGATATTTGAGACCCTGTGCCAAGAACTGTGTGCTAAGCTCTAGATTATAGTCAGCCTGAGCATTTTAAAAGAAAACATTTCCCTTTAGAAAGCCGTAGAATGATGCCAAGACCATTTTTCTACACTTTTAAACCCAAGGAGCTCCTGATGGGTGAAGATCAGGTGCTCTTCCAGAAACAAGAAAATGATAAAAGCAGACAACTGTTACAGGTTTTAGAACTTCTAATCTGCTGGTCTTTGGAAGGAGTGTCTTCCAAATCTCCTCTATGAGAGGAGCACAGCACTTAAGTGCTGGTTAAAATTACAGCTCCCAGGCCCTTGACTCAGTGAGGTGGGAATAATGCCTGATTATTGTATTTTTACCAATTACTCCAGGTGAGTCTTAAAATCAAGTATGGGAAACCCTGCGTTACCTTTGACTATAACATAGACCCTAGAATTATATTAACTGGAAGAAGGTATTCACAGTAGTTCAGTGGTCCTCAAACTTTGCTGCATATAAGAACCACTCGGGGAACTTAAGAAATTTCCAGTGTCTAGGCCATTCTCTATACCAGTTACATCAGAATTGTTCTCCCCACCTCCCACTCTGATTCTAATTGGCAGTCATATCTTAGAATGACTACTGTCCTTTATAAAAGTGAAGCTCCTCTTCATGTTGAAGCACCTTTCACAGTCTTTTACCACGATAATTGCCTCCAATCACCATGAAAACCTACAGCCTGGTTAAGTGTTGGGATAGGTGGTACCCCAACAGGTGATTTTGAGGGTTCTTGATCTGCTGAGCAGCAGTGTATTAGCTTTCGAAAGTTCTGTACTGAATCAGGAACTACCCCAAAACTTGGTGGCTTTAGGGATTCTGCTCAAAGCTATAGACTAGTGCTTCTCAAAATCTGGTGTGCATATGAATCCCCTGGGGACTTTAGTAAGATGAAGGTTCTAATTCAGTAATTCTGGAGTGGGATCTGTGAGTCCTCATTTCTTTTCTTTTTTAAAAGATGTTATTTATTTATTTATTTATTTATTTATTTATTTATTTATTTATTTATTTACTTGAGAGAGAAAGAGAGAGAGCACAAGTGGGAAGAAGGGTAGAGGGAGAGGAAGAAAAAGACTTCCCATTGAGTGGGAAACCCAGTGGGGCTCGATCCCAAGACCCTGAAATCATGACCTGAGCCAAAGTCAGACACTTAACTACTAAGCCACCCAGGCCCCCTGCAATTCCTTATTTCTAACAAACTCCAGGCCACGCTTATGTGGCTGGACCATGAACTACACTTTGAGTAGCAAAGCTGTAGCATTTCCCCCAAATCAACCATCAGTAAAAAAAAGTATATAGTGATGGCTAAAAGAGAAGGGACTGGTGACTATGACTCCCATGTAGACAAGGCACCATACGCCTACTGAACCTCAAAAAAGGCAGTACCTTAGGAAACAAAAGTAGGAAGAACTGTAGACCAAACTAATGAGTTAGATTTGAGACAAAGTTAATGAGTGTGTGCAATACTGGAAAATATGTCTGGAAGTACAGATAGAACAAAGAAGAGTAGCATAGAAGGGAAGGGTTTGGGCTTCCAAATCAGCTTACAGTTCAAAACCCAGCTCTACTACTTTCTACCCATGTGATCTTAGGCAAATGGTTTAACTTCATCTATAAAATGGAAATAACTTTCATGTATGCTTAGTAAATGAAAGGTGCCCAACTCAGGCCTGGCAACAGGTCCTCAATAAACGATTGCTACTAGTGTATAAATGTAACCTAAGGGTCCAGAGCTTCCCCCAGATTTAGGTTCATTCACCCAGTTCTGCTGGGGCTCGACCAGAACCAAACTCTACAGAGGATGGGAGATGGGGAGGAAGTTAGTTAAGGTAAGTATCCTCAGGCCTCTAACCAAACACTTACCTCCAAGCCACCATTCACAGACCAAATCCCCAGGTGGGGTTTCTGAAATCCTACAGTCTCAAAGCCTCTGGTTTTGGCCCAGGGGGAGGGCCGATCTCTGGTCCCTTGGATGAAGCAAAGAATAAATGCCACTGTCTGTTCTTAACAGATCTTACATTGGAGGATGTCGCCAATTCCCTCTGACCTAGAGCATCCAAAATCAAGCACATTTAATCACTTTGAAGAGTAATTTTCAAGCCCCGTATAGTCACCTTAAGAAATCCATGTTTCTCTTACTAAGTACACTCTGATTCTCTATCTTGAGAGCTCACGACTTGGTCTCATTCAGTTGAGACGGTAAGTGCCTCTTCCCTGTGCTACGTAACAGGCATGTGATGGCTTCTCTCTAATTCCTGAGGGTGTTAGTGTCTGAAAAAGTTAGGGAATGGGAAAAGATAGGGAGAAGGAAGGAGCCGGTGGAGTGAATGGAATCAAAGATACAGAAGAACAGATCATCTGAAGATTTATTTAGGACTGCTAAACTTTTTCATTCTAATAATTAATATAGTTTTATAAATAGGCTTGGGAAGAAAAATGCAGGGAATTTATTACCCCCGAGACAAAAATACAAAACTTTAAAAAACAGGTACTAGTTCTGACTATATCATTAACTAACTGTGTGACCTTGGGCAAGTCACTTTACACTTCACAGCTGTGTGTGTTTGTTTTTGTCTAAGGATGATCTAACATTACACACCTTATCTCCCTCCCAGGGATGCCATGGAGGTCAAACCGGATTACATTAAAATAGTCATAATTACTTACATTTGCATAGTGCTTTATCATCCACAAAGCACTTCTGCATACATTATTCCATTTGCATGAAAGAGCTTTGAAAAGTCATAAAGTGGGAATAAAAGGACAAACCTGGGTATGAACACCAGCTCCATGTCGCTCCACTTCAATCAGTAAAATGGGGATAATAGTAGTATCTATCTTATTGGTTGTTTTTTTTTAAGATATTTATTGATTGATTGATTGATTCATTCATTCATTCATCTATTTATCTATCAGAGAGAGCACAGTCAGGGGGAACAGCAGGCAGAGCAGGGAGAGGGAGAAGCAGGCTCCCCGCTGAGCAAGGAGCCCCATGCAGGATTCATCCCAGGACCTTGGGATCATGACCTGAGCCAAAGGCAGCCACCCAACCAACTAAGCCACCCAGGTGTCCCTACCCTTTAGTTTTTTTTGTTTGTTCATTTGTTTTTTTACCCTATAGGTTGTTAAGAGGATCAAATAACGTGCACATCTAAGCTCAGTGCTGCACAGGAGAAATACTGACAAAATTCACTTTGTTCAGGTCTCTGTGCATGTGTCACCCCCTAAAAGGCCTTCCCAGGCCTCTTATGTATAATAGTACCTCCCTCTCCCATCCCTTTCTAGCTCCTGCCCCCTTTCTTCTCTTGAGTAACACGTAGCACTATCTGAGATCACATTGACCTATTTGCTTACTGCCTATCACCCCATTAGAATAGAACCTCCACGAAGACAGAGATTTTTTCTGTTTCTCTATATCCCCAGCATCTATGCCACAGTAGGTCCTCACAACTACTTATTAAGTGAATGAAGTGAGAGGTTATAATTGTTATTGTTGCCATTCCCTAAAGCCCCTCTCACTTTGCTCTTTCTGATACAGTTCCATGGATAGGACAACTCTGCTTCACGAATATGATTCCCACCCCCCACGCCCGCCCACCCCCTTTAGGAACAATGACTTTCTTCAAATATAATTCACATACCATAAAATTCATCCTACTAAAATGTACAATTTCAGTGGTTTTTGCATAGTCACAAAGCTGGGCAACCATTATCACTATCTAATTTCAGAACTCGCCATCACCCCAAAAAGAAATCCTGTATCCAGGAGCAGCCACTGGTATCCTCCCTCATCTCCCCAAGCCTGTGGCAACCCCTATAATCTCCTCTCTGTCTCTGTGAATTTACCTATCCTGGATACTTCATATAAATACAGTTGCCTAACGTGGTCTTCTATGACTGGCTTCTTTCAATTTGTATAGTGTTTTCAAGGTTCATCCATGTTGTGGCATGCAATCAGGACTTCATTCCTTTTTATGATTGAATAATATTCCAGAATATGGCCATTCCACAATTTGTTTATCCAGTCACTGGTTGATGGACATTTGGGTTGTTATGAATAATATTGCTATGAGCACTCATGGACAGGGTTTTGGTGAGAAGGTGTGCATTCTGTTCTCTTGGCTATGTACCTAGGAGCTGGACTGCTGGTCATCCAGTAACTATGTTTAACATTTTGAGGAACTGCCAAACTGTTTTCCAAAGTGGCTGCACCATTAAAAATCCCACCATCATTGGACGGTGGTGACTGGGTATGAGGGTCACAATTTCTTCACATCCTCATCAACATTTGTTATTGTCTGTCTTTTTTATTTTAGCCATTCTAGTTGGTTTGAGTGGTATCAAATTGTAGATTTGATTTGCACATCCCTAATAACTAATGATGTTGGTCATCTTGTCATAGGCTTATCGGACATTTGTATGTCCTCTTTAGAGACACGTCTATCCAAAACCTTTGCCCTTTTAAAAATCAGGTTATGGGGCGCCTGGGTGGTTCAGTTAGTTAAGCATCTGCCTTCAGCTCAGGTTGTGATCCCAGGGTCCTGGGGTGGAGCCCCAAGTCAGGCTCCCTGCTCAGCAGGGAGTCTGCTTCTGCCTCACCCTCTGCCATTGCCCTGGCTTACACTCTGACTCTATCTCTGTCAAATAAATGAATAAAATCTTTTTAAAAATCGAGTTATTTGTCTTTTTATTGTTGAGTCGTAAAAGTTCTTTATATAATCTGGTGAAAGTCCCATATTAGGGCGCCTGGGTGGCTCAGTGGGTTAAAGCCTCTGCCTTCGGCTCAGGTCATGATCTCAGGGTCCTGGGATCGAGGCCCGCATCGGGCTCTCTGCTCCGCGGGGAGCCTGCTTCCTCCTCTCTCTCTGCCTGCCTCTCTGCCTACTTGTAATCTCTCTCTGTCAAATAAATAAATAAAATCTTTAAAAAAAAAAAAGGAAGTCCCATATTAGATAGGGGAGTTAAAAGTATTATCTCCCATTCTGTGGGTTGTCTTTTCATTTCTTCGATGGTGTCCTTCGAAGTATGAAGGCTTATAACTCTGATGAAGTCCAATTTAACTATTTTAAATTCACTTTTGGAATTTCTTCTTTTTAAAACCAGAGATGATTAGTCTTTGCCTTATTGCTCCAAGAGCTGGCAACGATTCATTGTTTCTGAGGATCATGGCACCAGCTCTGGAACTTTCAATCAGCCTCTTTCTCATGTTCTATGCCACAGAACATGCTGTTTCCTTCTTGGAATTCCATCTCTGCCCCATCTCTTCTGCTTAGCCAAGTCTTTATTGTCCTTCAAAACTTAGCTCGGGGGCGGGGCGGGGGGGGCGCGCCTGAGTGGCTCAGTTGATTAAGCAGCTGCCTTCAGCTCAGGTCATGATTCCAGGGTCCTGGGATTGGCCCCACATCAGGTTCCCTGCTCAGCAGAGAGCCTGCTTCTCTCTCTCCCTCTGCCTGCTGCTCCGCTTACTTGTGCTTTCTCTCTATCTCTCTGTCAAATAAATAAATAAAATCTTAAAAAAAAAAAACCAGCTTAGCTCAGATATTTCCTTCTTCTCTTTGGGAGTCTTTATTCTTCACCACAGATAGTGTGCAGTTCCGTCTTCTCTCATGGAAGCCATTGGAGGCAGAAGTTTTGTTTTATTTTCTTTGTTATTGGAGAATGGAGTCTACATTGGTTTACATTTGCATTTCAGCTCCATGTTTAGCTGTACAAACATGAGCAATGCAATATTTCTGATCCCTGGTCATTTTTATAAAATGGAAATAATTTGGAAGCATGGGGTTGTTATAAGTTTAGAGATACAGTAATAAGGATAAACTATTTAACTTGCTGGATTCTCAATAAATCCAGCTGCTGTTTTCAGCATTATAGGTTTTTTGTTTTGGGGTTCTTTTTTTTTTCTTGTAATGTGGGAGCTGTTCATGAGTATAAGGCACATGTCAAGTTCTCCAGGAATGTTAGTTTTCTTATTTTCTAATTCCAACTTAATTGTATTTCTTTCAAATTTTCCAGAGAGCTGTGTTTCTTGAACCAGAGCCATCTTTAAGCATCTGATGAAAATAGTGAAAAATCTCCCCAGAAAATGCACATTAATTACCCAACAGTTTGTGTGTGAGTTTGGCAGGATTCCTGAATACCTGAAGCCCACCGAGGGCTCAGGGACTAAAGGCTAGAAAAGCATTCTTGTTGTGGATGTTCATGGCCAGCTCTGCCCACTTGGTCCTTTTAAAAACGAACACGTCTTACTATACCAGCCAGCAATTTCACTCTTTGGTATTTACCCAAATAAGTTTAAAACTTATGTCCACACAAAAATCTGTACATGAATGCCTAAATCAGCTTTATTCATAGGTGTTAAAACTTGGAAGCTGCCAAGATGTTTTTCAGTAGGTGGGCAGATAAACTGTGCTATATCCAGACAATAGAATATTATTTAATGCTGAAAGGAAATGAGCTATGAAGCCATGAAAAGACAAGGAAGAATCTTACATGCATATTACTAAGTACAGGAAGTCAATCTGAGAAGGCTACATTCCATATTATTTCAATGATATGACCTTCTAGAAAAGGCACAACTATGGAGACCGTAAAAAGATCTGTGGTTGCCAGGGGTTAAAAATGTTCTCTCTGACGTGGCAAGAATTGCTAAAATCAAGCAACAACCAAGTTGTTGCAATCTTCGTAGGCATTTTTATTTTCCCCAATATGGAGGACCACCAGCAGATGGCAATCAAAGAATACAAAACCTAAGCTCATCCTCCAAGACTTTGATAGATTTAAGACTGAGAAAATGGTTAAGTGGAAGGTAAGCCGACTTCTTGGATACCAATTCTCCACAGAGTCAGAATTTCCTATGTTCCAAACAAACAAGTCTTGCTTCCACCAGTGACTAAAATAAATGTCTAGCCTCAAAAAAAAAAAAAAAGAAAAAAGAAAAAAGAAAAAAGAAAAAAAAAAAGCACCAGGGACAAATTCTGAAATCTTTAGCTGATCCAATGAGAACTTTGGTTACTCTTTGTGAAAATGAATTAGAAGAATTTGTTGTTTTTATCTAGACATTATACTTCCTTTATATCTTCTGCTTACATCATGAGTGGGGATAACTGTTCACTGGTATGTAAAAATGGCTATTTGTATAAATTATTTTCCCATGATAAAACACATACAGCTGTAGTAGGACAGAGCTACAAAATCAGAAGGAATTGCTTGAAACAATCCAATGTTTCTGGGGGTAGGGGGGAAGAGGTGGTGGAAGGAGGTAGAATGGGCCTGGGAGTGGGAGGTGTTCTTATCAAACAGAGGGTTTTAGAACTGGTTGTACAGCAACAGGAATTTCTTCTTTCCTCCTTTTTGCTGTTTGCTTCTGGAGATGTACTAGTGAATGGATTCTCAGTAAAACCAAACATTCTCAATAATGTGACTTATTAAGCATGGAAGACTTTGTCCTTGTTGGCAAATTCTGACTTGTATGCTTTCCATTTTCTAAAATCACCATGAGTCCACAGAGAGAGTTGATGGTGCCTACAAAATATGAATATTGTTAATTTGTCTGTTAAGGCAAAGAAGATTTCAGTTTATAGTTTACAGTTCAGGCATATTGGATAGCATGACAAAACCCCTTTATACATGGCTATACATTGTAGAAAACGATGAACCTGCTTTGTTTTGTTTACTGACAATACTTTCATTAAAAAAGACTTATAGATCAGGTAAAAAAAAATAAACATAAGACCTAGAGAGTTTGGGGAAAATATTCAAAGTTTTTAGAAGAAGCTATGAGCAGTAAATAATACTTTTTGGACTCTTACTAAGTGTTAAGCAATATTATTTCAAGACAGATAAATTAGCCTCATATTTACAGGTGAGGGAACTAAATAAAGTTCAGATGCATTCATCATTTGCCAAGCCGACACATCTAGTGAGTAGATGAGCTGGGATTTGAACCCAAGCCTCTGGGTAAATGTAAGTATTTCCCTACACTATAATTGTTGGCTTTATTCTAAAAGGTGATATTAAACATTGAACCCTCCTAGCATATTCAGAAATTTAACCAAATCACCTGGAAAAGTTGTTAAAGATTCAGAGTCCAGGTCATACCCCCTAGAGATTCTAATTCAGAAGATTGAGAGTGGGGGCCCTGGAATCTGACTTTTTAACAAACGCCCCACAGGGTTTCTGCTGCAAGTGATCTTCTGACTTCAAACACAGAAAATACAGGCCCAACCCAGTGGGCTTTAACTTTCATGAGCAAAGAACGCTTTGAGAATCTGACGAAAGCCCTGAACCATTGTTTTTCAGAAAAATACACATCTTACACCCCAAATTTCTCATATGACTTTAAGGGGTCCACAGACACTCTGAGGCCATGAACACTCATTTTCCAAAATGCCCCGTGAAAAGCAGCCTAATTAAAAGTCCCTTCCTTCTCTTCACCAAGAGATGTCACTCTTCAGCCTCAAACATCCTCCCCCAAACCTCCAGTTTTTTCCTTTTTCCTTTCTCCTCAACTACAAAGGGAAGAGTTTCCCAGGAAAATGAGTTTTCTGTTTGGGAAGGAGCTTCCCCTTGTAAACAGAGCAGACTCCCATGCGAGCGTCAAACAATTAAGCTGAGATGGAAGGGTAGTATTGTCTACAATCACAACGAAAGCCTGTCTGGAAATAAAGGTGTGATTAAAACCTACCAGTAGGGACCATAGATTAATATAGGCACAACCTGTCTTGTGTAGGGTCATGAAACGTATTTTCCCAAAAGCCCCTTCTCTAAATTCTTTTCAATCCTTAGGTTTTCTCATAGGTCTCCATGTTGAAGTTAGCCTTGGCATCTTTGAATAAGTCAAGACTTATGGAGCCATCATTTGAAACATGAACATAAACAATATTGACACAGAGTCCTCACATGTATACCTCCAATAGGTCTAGAGTCGGTAAGGTGGGAAAGGCAGAAGGAGAGTACGTAGTTCTCTCTGCAGCCCTGAGGTCTCGATAAATCTATGACAGGAAGTAAGGTGTGCCTGTGAACACTCTGATATTGTACATAAGTTACATGTTTATATATTTTTTTCTGGGGAGAGAGTCTATGTCTTTCATCAAATTCTTAAGGAAAGCTTTGACTAAAATTTAAAAAGCCATCATTTATGGGAAGAATCTTATTTCACAACAGCTGGACAAGTAAAAAGGGTGAGTAGAGAGACATGTGGTTCAGCCTTGGTGAGCCTCTTCTTCAGACGTAATGGGGTAGACAAAGTTGTATATGTTGGATATACATTGTGTGGACACAACAGGGTCAGACTGTATATTCTAATTATGGTTTAGATTTGGGGCACCCTGCTAGAAGGTCCACTCATCCAGAAATATGTCTTCCTTGGTATGAAGACAGGAGCAGGTGTTTTGGATCAGGAAGACCTGAATCAGTGACGAAGCAGATTATACTCACCTCTCTGACTCCTAATGCATTTGTAAGCCAGGAATGATCGTTTGTAATTTTTCAGGTTATTGGGAGGCAGGCACGAAATAATATACATAAAGCCCATTGGTTTGTCTTTGTCCCTATTCCTCACCACCACACTAAGATCTACCAAATCCCCACCCCACCCCCACCCCTTAACAGGGTTGTTGAGCACAAACTATGTGCTCCTTGCATGGGGCTGCATTGACTAGAGTCTGGTCTGGCAAACCTGAAGGAAAACCAGTTTCCTTTAGGAATTCCCACTTTCCAGTCTCCCCTTCATCTCTGTTGCAAAGGTAAACAAGGACCTTAAGCATAGGAATTGCCTGAGAATCACAGGGAGTTACAAGGGATGAAAAGACATCATCCCTGTCCTTGGAGTTGCTGGACCCTAATAGGGAAGACATTATCCAAAATAAGTTAGCAGGAGCCACAGGGCATGGGACACTAACAACATATCGATAAGCATGAATATTCTACACACCTGAAAACAGGTTATGCTAGAAAGGACAAAGCCACATGGAGTTGATTTAGGAAACAGCCACGAAGAAAGTGATTATCGAGCCATATTTTTTTCAGTGCAGGAAGGGATATGATATGGCCGAACGAAAGAGAGGAGCTAAGAAAGGAGGAGACAGTGCCACAGGGGCTGACTGAGGGGGGAGGTGGGCATGGCGCAGATTTGCAGGGCGGCAGAGGAAGCCATGCTGGAGGGTCTGTGGAAAGATGACAGCAGCTAGGTGTGGGGGAAGGGAGGCAGCTAATTGGTAGAGACCCTTGAGACCCATGATTAGGAGTTTTAATTTAATTCAAGAGGCAATTGGAGCTATTGTAGGCTTCTAAGAAGGGGAGTGATATGATCAAAATGATGCTTGAGGACAATGGTTCTTGCTGCTGTGAGCAGGGTGGATTAGATGAAGGAGACCCTCGGGCAGGGAGGCTGATCTGAGGCTTTTTCAGGAATCCAGGGTTATAGGCGCATGGCCTAGAACAGGCTCTGTGAATGGAGTGGAAGGACAGACACGCAATATGTTATGGAGGGTAAATATTTGTTCTTTATAGAACCAAACACTGGGGTAGGTGCTGGGATACCATGGGGAATAGGCACAGCAGTTGGGTTGGGGAGAGAGAATTAATAATATGGTGAGATAAATCCTATGATAACTGAAGCAAAGAAATATGAGAGTGCATGGCAGGAACAGCACCTGAGTTGTGGGGAGGGACATAGGTGGTCAGGAAAGCCTTCCCTGAAGAAGTGGTGTTTAAACTGGGAGCTTAATGAAGAATCAGGCCTTAACAGTGAAAAATCACTGGGAGAATGTTCCAGGCAGGAAGCCCCAGGATGAAAGAGTAGGAGTGAGCCAGGAGGGAAAGGCAAGAATGGTTTCCCAAAAGATTCAAGAGAGCAAGCAGGGTGGAACCAGACCAAGAAGGGCCTTGAGTCTTCCATATGGACTGTGAGCTTTATCCTAAGGGCAGTGAGAGGCCAGAAGAGAGGCATGGTTTGTTTTTCATTTTAGAAAAATCTCTCTGGCTATGTTGTGGGAGAAAAGGATTAGGTGTGGTGGTAGTTAGGAGGAGAGGCTTGCCATAGTCTAAAGGGATAGATGATTAGGAAGTAGTGATGAGACAGCTAAATATTTAGGATGTAGCACTTATGGGATGCAGGGCGCCTGGGCGGCTCAGTCAGTTAAGCCTCCAACTCTTGATTTCAGGCTCAGGTCAGGTTCTCAGGATCATGAGATCCCACCCCATGTCGGGCTCTGCACTAGGCATGGAGCCTGCTGAAGATTCTTTTTTCTCCCTCTCTTTCTGTCCCTCCTGCTCACAGCATTTGTAAAATCCTCAAAAGAGTATTGCCTCAACAATGGAGAATGATTATTACCACTGAACTAAACACCATTCTAGTTTATTCTATAACCTCTTAAAAGCAAGGCCCAAAAGGATCATTCTTTAAAGATTTTTTTTTTTATTTGACACAGAGAGAGAGATTACAAGTAGGCAGAGAGACAGGGAGAGGAGGAAGCAGGCTCCCTGCTGAGCAGAGAGCCTGATGCGGGCCTCAATCCCAGGACGCTGAGATCATGACCCGAGCCGAAAGCAGAGGCTTTAACCCACTGAGCCACCCAGGGGCCCTTTAAAGGCTGCTGGGCTCCAGAAGCTCTTAGTCATGCTGAGGGGTGAGCCTTTCAAAGAGATACTCACCCAGCCCAGCTTGGGGGCCAGCTACCCTGCAAAGGTTAGACAGGTGGTTGTCCATCTTCTTGATGAATTTCATCTCCTCATCCAGGAAGTGATTCTCTAGGAAGTCAGAGAGATGGGGGTCTTTGTGGGCAGAGCCCAGAGCATGCAGCTCTAAAAAGGCTTGGTTCAGGTTCTTCTCCAGACCCAGGGCAGCTCCCATGACATCCAGGGTTTTAGCCAACTCATCTTAGGATGGCTTCTGCACAGCCTGGAAGAGGGCACTGCCGCCACCATGGTTTTGCATCTTCAAGAGATATTCAGTGTTATCTCGCTTCTCCTGAGCCAACTTGTAGAAGGAAGGGCCCATGCCCTCCAGAGCCACATCTTTGCAGTTGAAATGGAAGCCCAGAGAGAGGTGAGTGTAGGAGGCCCACACACACATGTTGACCAGGTGGTTGACAGCAGCCTCCACCTCAGTGGAATGATTCTGACAAATCTAGGAGCTCATGGTTGATCTGTAATAAGAGGCTAAGCTCAAAATAGGGTAATGGCTGGTCCTGGAGGCAGAGTGTGGCTGAGAAGATGGTTTCAAATGTTACAACTAGAAAAAAGTTTGGTGGGTGGTTGGAGACTGGTGGAAGGAGCATCCTTGGATCTCTTCCATCCAAATACTGTTGAAGCAAGACACAGATCTCTGGGACGGCTGGGTGCACTGCCAGAAGATATTTTTAAAAGCTCAAATCTAGGGACATCTGGGGGGGGCTCAGTCATTAAGCATCTACCTTCGGCTCAGGTCATGATCCTGATGTCCTGGGATCAAGCCCCATATTGGGCTCCCTGCTCAGCGGGGAGCCTGCTTCTCCCTCTTTAGCTCCCTCATGTTTGTGTTCCCTCTCTTGTTATCTCTCTCTGTTATAAATAAATAAAATCTTAAAAACAAAACGAAACAAAATCTAGAGATTAAACCTACAATGTCTGAGATAAAATATACACTGGATGAGATTAATAGCAGATTAAACTTTACAAATTAGTGAGCATAAAGAAAATATTCAAAATGAAATACAGAGAGAAAAAATGTAAAATTAAACGAATTAAAGAAATGTAAAAATTAAACTCTGCATCAGTGATCTGTGGGACAACTTAAAGCAGCTTTGTATAAACATTCTATTAATATAAAATAATTAATATAGACATATTTACATAATATGAACACATTATATATTGCATTTATATTAAATATTAATATAATGATTAACATATAACAATTCGAGCCTCCAAAGAAAGGGAAGGGGAACAGAAAAACATTTGGAGAAATAACAACTGAAATTTTTTCATAAATTGTTGAAAACTATGAGCCCAGGTCCAAGGAATTTAAAGACCCCAAGCACAAGAAACATAAAGAAAACTACTCCAAGGCACATCATAATCAAATTGCTTACAATACCTTAAAAGCAGGAAAGAAAAAAACACACATTGTTTAGAGAGAGGAACAATAAAAATGAGATCAGATTTTCATTGGCAGTAAAAGAGTGGAACAACAGTCTAAAAAAACAAAAACCTGTCAGCCCACAATTCTATACCCAGCAAAAATATCTTTCAGAAAACAAAGCAAAATAAAATGCTTTTAGACAGAGAAAAGCTGAAAGAATTCATTACTAGAAGAACTGCATGGCAAAGGACCCATTATTCTAGAACTAAGTTAGACCCACTACAAGAGCAAGTACTTTATCTAATATGAGGCTTCTATCCTGGCTGGCAGAAATGTGAACTACTCCCAGCCCTGTGTGAACTTTGAGCATTTGATTATCCTACTGTTTTTAGAGTGGTTTATTTCCAGGCCCTGGGGAGTTTCCTCTTATATATGCTCAGATCAGTACTCAGCCAAAGACTCAAAGGAACTGCGTAGCTCTCTGGAGTTCACCTCCCTTGACTTTTGTATTCTACACCTCAGATTCCCCAAACTTGGATCTCTGTCTTTCAACTCAGCAAGATCATCAGGCTCTGTTTAGTTTCTTTCTTCTTGCCCTACAGCCTAGAAATTGCCTCCAGACAATGAGCTATAGTACTGGTAAGTCTTCCCTTGTTTCTTTACCTTCTCTCAGGGATTACAATCTTGCATGACCTGTTGTCCAGTGTCTGGACACAGTTGTTTCAAATACGTTATCCGGTTTTCTAGTAGTTTATGGTAGAAGGGACATTCCTATAGCATTTAATCCTTCATAGACCACAACAAAAATCTTTCAGCTTAATTTTAACTCTTGCAATTGTCACTGTGCTCATTGTCTTTGGGTCCACTCCTTGCCAAGTAAAATGCAACTCCAATATACATGTATTGGAAATTTGAGAGAAAAGATATTTACTCTACCAGGAGTGGGACCTGCATGAATGAAGGGCAGGAGGAAAGCAGAGAGGTAAGTTAAGATGTTACCCAGGTTTCTGACTTGGGTGTTGAAGAGACAGTGGTGCCATTTAAACTACAGGAGTCGAACTGGGGCATGTTGACTTTGAAGATTTAATAGACAATGCTTGGATAAGAAATCTGGGCTGGGCTGGAAAACCACATTCCACTGTTATCATTGTACAGGAAACAGTTCGAACTTGGAAATAAATGCAATTGGAAAAGAGATTATCTAAAGGAAAAGATAAACAGGCCAGGGGGAGAATTGTGAGTAATGGTGATATTTTGGAAGATAAGATAAAAACAAAGAGGCATACAAGAAAGAGACTGACAAACTATGGTAGAATTGGAAGAAAATTTGGAAGAGAGAGAAAAAGAATGATCAGTCCTGTGAATGGAACAAAGATAGTACTGAAAATTGATCATTTGCCCTGGCAGTTATTAGTTCAGTGGTCCTTGCAAGAGAAAAGTCAGGATATGATGCCAGGCTGGAGCAAGCTTAAGAGTGAAGAGATAGAGAAAGTGAAGATGATGAAAGCTGGTGACTGAAAATTGGAGGAGAAGGGAAGGAAGGAGATATAGTCACAGCTGTGGGCAATGGAAGATCTCAGAAAAACTAAACATAGTTTTTCTTTGTACTTTTTAATTAAAGAAAAATGGAGTTGTTCACAGCACAAGGGAGAAGTTTGAAGGAATTGGAGAGAAAGAGGATGCATGATGAAGGGAAGTCCCACAGGAGACCAAAGGAGGAAGAAATCAAGCACTCAAGGAGCCTGGTGATAACTGCTTCCCATACAGTGAAACAATATTTTGTAAGGAAAGTAATCATGGATATTTTCTCTTCCCTACCCTTCCTGCAACACTTTCCCTACTCTCCAAAAAATATGCACGATTTATATACTCTGTAAGTTTGGATGGTTACACATCAGGTCTCCTGAAGGCAGAATGGCTTCTACAACCAAGTGCAGGACCCAGCTCTCCCATGTTGTCCCTTTGTGGTTGCTGGCTAGGTTGGACATGGGATAAAAATCCAGTTATCTGTTGTGAGTCAAGAAGTGTTCTGAGACCTGTTTGTGTATAATGTCTTCCACCAAGGAAAGTCTCATGAGCGCAGTCATTCACTGATTATTCTTTGGGCCTTGGACACTGCTACTGAGAAGAAAGTTCCTGCTCTTGAGGAGTCTACCACCCAGGTGAGGAAGAGACAGACACACTCAAGACACTAAACTGATGACACTAACCATGGGCAGTGAACAGCGCACAATATGGACTCTCTGGACGGAAGAGAATCTCAAAAAGTGTAGGTGGGTTGGGAAAGGCTTCTCAGAGAGGCAGGGTTTGAGCTGGTTCCTGGAAAGGGCTTTGCAGACAGGGACTTCATGTGAACAAATGCATAGAGTTTGCATTCTGTTTTGTGTTAAATGTGGTGCATTTAAAAGGCAGCCATGCATCCTGTCTGACCATGGCTGAGGGTCCAGAAGTGGGAGGAAGTCATGCTGGAACCAGGATTGGGCCATTTCTCAAGATGGCAGAAGACCAGGCTGACACCAGTGACTAAAAGCACCTATACTCCTAACTGACACCAATAGCTCAAAACCATGAATTGGATAAGTGTTGTCCAGTGCCTACTAGAAAGAAACCACTAAGTGATGTTTTTCTGAAGTTATCTAAATTCGCTCACAGAGGCAAGAATCGGGGTTTAAGGAAAATGAAATCCTTTAAAAATGGACATTTTAGAGGCTTTTATTTTTTGTGTCAAATTGTCGCTGGGATGAAAAAATTGGGGGGAATGAAAGAAGTGGTCTGTGTCTTGATTGTGGTGTTTATATGGGAGAAAACATTTGTCCAAACCCGTTGAATTGCACACTTAAATGGGTGTGTTTTATTGTGTGTGAAGTATACCTCAAAAAAGTTTATTTTTAAAAAGCAAATTGTACAATAAAAAATATCAGAGTGAATCTATAAATACAGACATACGTGTAATCCATACATGCAAATGTGCATCACTGCCCTTGGAGTTCCTTCCTTTCAGTTGAGCAACACCATTTTGGAAACAGTTTAGGACCTTCGGGGAGTAAGCAGGAAAAGAAAAAGATTTTGAGTTACAAAGTGAGTAGAAACAAAAATTTCCAATTAACTATTATGATTATTAACCACCCAGCATGGGTTTCCACAATTAATGATCCCAGAGGTTTTTATGACTTTCATTTTTCTTTTGCCCTTAAACATGTTCTTCTAGAAGCCAATCATGGGAATGCATTGTAAGGGGTGAGAAGCATAACTTACTGGGTACAATCACCTCCCTAGGTGTTGTATTAGGGGCACAGATACACTGAAACTAGCATTTCAGAAGCTCTCTTTTCCAGTCTATTAAGCACTTGTGTTTGCTGTATTATTTAAGAATATTCAATTCTGGGATGCTTGGGTGGCTCAGTCAGTAAAGCATCTGCCTTCGGCTCATGTCATGATCCCAAAATTCTGGGGTCACGTCCTGTGTCGGGTTTCCTGGTCAGCAGGTAATCGGCTTCTCCCTCTCTCTCTGCCACTCCGCTCCCCCCCATGCTTGTTCTCCCTCACTTTCTCTCTGTCTCCCTCACATTCTCATTTTCTCTCAAATAAATAAAATCTTTTTAAAAAGAATATCGAATTCTGCTATAAAAGAAAGTAAAACACCTAAGATAGATCAAACTCATGAGAATGGATCAGCATAGATAGAAAGTAAATGAGCTTATGAGAGCTAGAACTCCTAGGATCTGTTAAATGTGGATGAGTGAGCAAATAGACTATGAAACATAGCTAGAATGTGAAAGATGTACTCAGTATTAGGTAGTAAGTAAATTGGTAACCCGTAAAATATGCTGTATGTTTAAAAGGACAGAACAAGAGTGTTACTTATAGACGAAAAGGATGGAAAGACATATATCATGGAGTATGGGTTATACTACATGAAGGCCGATAGTTACAAAATCAACCACCTTCCAGTGATCTCGGTTTTATTCTTTATGGCCTCATGGATGCTCTGCCGCAGAAATGCAAATAAAACACATAGCTGTGGGCCGCCTGGCTGGTTCAATCATTAAGTGTCTGCCTTTGTCTCAGGTCATGATCTCAGGGTCCTGGGATGGAGCCTTGCATCGGGCTCCCTGCTCAGCGGGAACCCTGCTTCTCCCTCTCCCACTCCCTCTGCTTGTGTTCCCTCGCTTGGTGTGTCTCTCTCTATCAAATAAACAAATAAAATCTTGGGGGGAAAAAAACATAGCTGTTCAGCACACTAATTGGCAAGCTACAGGTCTGTGCAGACCTACTTGCCCTGGGTATTTCCCATAAAGCAAGTGTGTGGTAGTTTCAGGCACCTTCTTTCTGCTGACCCATTCCGTGCTGTTTGCCCCCATCTCACCCCATCTCTGTCCCCCTGCTTCCCATCTTGTGTTTTAAATAGATTCAATACATCTTTTTATTTAATTGGGTCCATGAGTCTTTCTGTTCCAAGACCTGTGAGAAAGCTTTCCTGGGTCTGAACTTGAAGGTTGTCATCCCTTGCAATGGGGCCTGATTTGGGGGACAGTTAAAGCATTCCTAAGTCCATATTTAAGTGCAAATGAAATTTATTCCTGCGTTTCCAAACCAAATCAGTGCTTATTCATCAAGTCACTTCATCCCAAGCCCTGCCAAGTAGCATGAGTGGTAATGCGGTTAAGGGAGCCGAAAGGGGAGGGGGACACCCAAACATTACGTGCAAGGGCAGGGGTGGAGATGGAGGGATTTAGAGGGAGAGGTACATACCTCCACGATTCCTGTTCATTCACTGAGTTAATAAACACTAAATGAAGCCCCACCTCGTTTCACTCACAGTGGTAGGGTTGGAGTGATAAATACAGTAGGATCCCACCCCCTGGGAGCATGCTTCCTCCAGGAGGCCCCAGATGCAAGAAATCTGAATAAGGAAGCTAAGTGCAAAAGAGGTATTAATAAAGAGCCCTGGGAAAGACAGCTGGGTGGGAATGCACCTGCTTAGGGATATGTGCGTGCGTGCGCGTGCATGTGTGTGTGTTTAAAAGAAAGCAGACCTCACAGAAGATGCATCATTTTAGAGGTCTTAAAGGAGGAGTTGGAGTTTGCCTGGTGGACAGATGTCCACACTTTGGCAGCCCAGTAGGAGGAATTAGCCCAGGCTTCTGAAAGAATGTGAGTGGGGAACCTGGAGGGGCTAGGTGGGAATGGAGCACAGAACACAGAAAGAGGGAGGCAGGTGACACCACTGAGAGGTGGGCCAAAGAGAGTCCTAGAATGGAAAACCATTGTCTTCACCTAAGCCATGCTTCCGGTGGCTCAAAATAAATAACAACATTTTAACACTTGCAGTCCCCTTTGATTCCTCTCTCCCTGTCCTTCTCTCTCTCCTTCCATCCATACCACCAGCAAGTCCTCCTTTTGGCTCTACCTTCAGAAACATCCAGTGCAGCCCCTTCTCACCACCCACAGGATCCACCTTGGTCCAAGTGGCCGCCATCTCTCGGTCAGATTGTGGCAATAAGCCTCTGACCAGGTGTCCCTACTTCTATCCGTACCCAGTGCTCCCCAGTACCCCACACAACACAGCAGATGGGGAGCTTGTACAAACTGAAGTTAAATTGGCGGGGTGCGTGGGTAGCTCAGTCAGTTAAGCTTCTGCCTTCTGCTCAGGTCATGATCCCAGAATCGAGCCCCAAATCCCAACTCCCTGTTCAGAGGGGAGTCTGCTTCTCCCCCTCCGCCCTGCTCATGCTCTCTCTTTGGCTATCTCTTTTTCTCTCTCAAATAAATAAATAAAATCTTTAAAAAAAAACACTGAAGTTAAATCAAACCCCTCTGCTGACAATGCTTCAAAGCTCTCCTTCTCACTCAGAGTAAAACCCAAAGTCCTCCAAACCCCCACCAAGGCCCAGCATTATCTACCGGCTGACCTCCTTCTTCAGCCTGTTCTGTTCAACCACCCTGGCAGGCCTCTTGCCACCAGAAGACCTCTTTCCCGGTGTCCTTCCTTCCCAGTGTCCCCTCCGCCTGGAGAGCTCTTCCCTGAGGTTCCCACTCGGCTTGCTCCCTCCCTTCGCCAGTCCCCCTCAGAGTCACCTTCAAGCCTTTTCTGACTGACCCAGGAAAGCTCCTTCCCATCCCTCATTCCAGTCCCTGTCCCTTGTTCTCCTCCTGTAGCCCTTGTCACCATGTGACATACAGTATTCTTGTTCAGTACTGTGTATCTCCCCCCAAGAGTGCGAGCTCGCCAAGCACAGGATTTCAGAGGGTTTTGTTCACTGCTGAACTCCCAGCTCCCAGCTCAGTGCATGGCACACAGTACACACTCCGTAAGTGTCTGGGGGGATGAATGACTGAAGGAAGACCAGTGGAAGGACTGAGAGCAGAGGAGTGACGGTATGCATATCTTAGATCCATCTCAAGGAGGCTGAGACAGGCAAGAAGTATTGCCTGTACGGTCTTGCCACAGAAAAGGACTAGATTTTAGAGGCAGTTATAAAAACAGCAGAGATCAAAAGAGAGTTTACAGACTGACCGACTGATACGAGAGCAAGCCATAAAGAATAAATTCAAACAGACCCAGCAAACAGTATTTGCTCTAGGCAAGGAATCACTGGAGGGAGGATGAGGGGGTGCTCGGGACAGACTGTGTGCCGAGGGGGTGAAGGTCAGTGAGTCAAGGGCACGAGAGAAGTTTGGTGCATATGCTGGGAAAGCAGAAGAGGAAAATGTTTGGTTTCCGTCAGTGAAGGAAACTGGAAATGTCATGGAGGAGGGAGTATTTAAACTGGGTCTTGAAAAATGGGTGGAATCTCAAAGGCAAAGACTGGAAACAGGCAGTGATATGATAGGTGTGGGATTTCTGTTTCTGGATGGAGTTGCTAATGACTTGAGAAATAGTTCTTCTTATTACCCGCAAGAGAACATTTTCAACAAGAGGACACAGAAAAGCAGAAAGGAAGAGTCGGAATAATTCACCACCCAGATAACTTGGTCCAGAACAAGTGAACCATATCAACAAGATTTTAAGAAAACATGGACAAAATTCACTTCCCTGTTCAGAAGTGTCACAAAGGGAAGAACAACAAAAAATCACCCCCGCGAGGAACTCTGCCAACTCCGGGACTTGGACCCAAGAGAACAATTTTAGGCCAGGGTGACATGGTTTCACAGGCACGTCAAGATCCTTTGTAACCGGGATTCCTCCGTGAGGGCTGACGGTCATGGTGGCTTGTAGACCTTGCCGACATTTTTAATAAAACTGTCAGCTTAAGCCATGCCTGGCTGCAGCATGTTATTAATACGAATTCTTAACTGTCAATTAGCTAACTGGCTAGTAAAAAGAACCTGGTTTATAAGATTGTTGCTAATGAATAAAATGCTTTGTTCTCCAGGGAAACATCTGCTGTGGATATGTAATTAGAAGAAGGCCCCCTTCTTCCCTCCCCATAGGAGGAACATGTGCAGCTGAATAAAGGAGCTTATTATACCTGTGAGGGGTCAAAGTCTGTGGGTCTGTGGCTTATGGTATTATGACAGATTACAAAACCAGTCCATTATGCCAGTCAATCTGTTTCCAAGCACCTAGCAGGGAGCTGGCCAGGCCCTCGCTGCTCTGAGGCAAGGTTTTCATCGGTTTTCCTCCTAAGGTCTTATGACAGGTCAGCTGTTGTTGACACCACCCGACAGCTCACGTGTCACAGGCTTTCTGTCTGACTTCTGCCTCTGTCCCTGCCAGGCTCTCCTCTGAGAGTGGGCCTGCGCCTCCGGCCACCACCAACTCCCAAGATGAGCTTAAGCGGATTTGAAACCCATGGGTTTGTGCTAACGGAAGAGAAAAGGAAGCAGAACACTTAAACCCCACTGTGTCCTTTGTTTCTGACACTCCTTCTCTCCTCTCCTCCCTCTCCTCTCTTCCGCCAGTTCCCCAGTTCCTCATCCCCGCGGCCCCTTCTCCTGTTGGCATATGCCTTCTTAGAAGCATGTTTAGAGAGGAGAGCGGCTTGTTAGAGACCCGTCTCCTCTCAAAGCCTGTGTTTGAAGTCTGTCATCACACATACCTACAAAACTAGTTCAGACTCAAGAGGTTGAAAGACAATTCAATATTTGCCGGATGCTCCAAGGGAGTTTTAAGGAAATTCAATTATATCTGCTCAGCAGAATAGCGATTACTCTTACAAGTTTTCCTTCTTCATGTTTGTATATTTTCAGCCGTACCCGGCCCGTGGCCCGATGGTACTGGAGTGGGGAGGGGAGAGGGAGTGACTGTCTTCATTCACACCAACTCCAACCTCCCTGCCTATTTCTGCACCTGTCCAAACAGCTCAGAGTTTACAAAGGGGAAACTCATTGGGAGATGTGACATGCAAATCATAATATTTATAAGACTTCATGAGCAGGAGTAAAATCACAACTTTGCCAAGTAAATTATGAAAACCATATCCATGGGGGTTGGGAGGAGTGGGACTGCATCTCTGAGGTGGAGGAAGAGTTTGGCCTCACCGGGAAACCAGCACCCAGTACTGCCCATTCATTGTGGAAAGTCACACCCCTTGGAAGATACAGCTACTTTTCATCAGTGAATACTTCTGGGTGAACTGTTAAGGACCAAAAATACCTATGCTAAGGCAAGAGATGAGAAGAATCTGGACAGACCTACAGGATAAATGGTATCACCTGGAAAGGCTCGGCAGTTACCAAAGGGTAACTTTGGCTCAAAAGCTGAACTCATTATAGGTCTTGTGTCAGTCACATCTGCAATGGATTATTTAGTGTCATTTTCCCCCCATGTCTTCTAGGTATCCTTAGAACTCCTACAACCTTCTTTAATGGTTCTATCAGTATGATGCACCATGGGACTGTACCCTTTTTGTAAGACAGACTGGGTCCATGAGATTATGACCTGGTATGTATTAAGATGTTCTTTGACATGAGCAGAGAAGGGAAATTGGGAAGAGATCCAGGGTCATAGCACAGGGAACCTGAGCTCTGGTATTAGAAACACCTGGATTTGATTCATGGCTTTCACTTACTGGTTGTGTGACCTTGAACAAGATCGTGAATTTTCCTGAGTTTCAGTGTCATCATAGGTAAAAATGAGTATAATTATCATTGGAACTACCTTGGGAGAAAGACTGTAAAAAATGCCCAGGGCAAGATCTAGCATATAATATGAGCTCGGTAATGGGTAGGTTTAAGAAAAAAATCATTACTGGTTTTGAAACACTGGACACTTTAGTGGAATCTAAAGGGTCGGGGGTGGGGGGGGCGCCCGGGTGGCTCAGTGGGTTAAGTCTCTGTCATCAGCTCAGGTCATGATCTCAGGGTCCTGGGATTGAGCCCGCATCAGGCTCCCTGCTCAGCAGGGAGCCTGCTTCCCCCTCTCCCTCTGCCTGCCTCTCTGCCTGCTTGTGATCTCTCTCTGTCAAATAAATAAATAAAATCTTTAAAAGAAAGGAAGGAAGGAAGGAAGGAAGGAAGGAAGGAAGGAAGGGAGGGAGGAAGGAAGAAAGGAAGGAAGGGTTCTAGGCTTCACAAGGTGAAGGATTCAGGAAACATGTCAACATCTTATATCATTGAACAACACTGCTAAGACTGCTTCATGTGCTAATGAAAATCCTGTGGTCTAGGCAATTTACAAACAACAAAGCCCCTCATGTCTCTCCCCTGTTAGAGTACAAGATCTTTCAGGAAAGGGATGGAGGCTTCCTCATCTCTGTGACCCCAGAACCTATCATTAAAAGGTGCATCACAGCTCCCAATACTGCTTGGGCTTTTTCTGATTGAGGAATTTAAACTGATATGTGATAGGAAATAGTACAAAGGACCATCAGAGTACAGCGCAGGTTTAGACGAAGTTCCAATTAGAAGCATGCTTAGGCTGATGAGTCTCGTGTCTTACTTCCCACAGGGATGTTCTTGGAGGTTTCAATGCTGGCAGGCAATTCTGAATCTGATTGACATTGTAATTGCACAGCCCATTGTTATTTGAACAATAATCCACAATCCTCCAGCTTGTTTCATTCATTAATTCATATATTCAACAAATATTCATCAAATGTCTACAACATGCCAGGGGCTATCTGGGATGCTGGGGACGCTCAAGGTGAACAAGACAAGCAGATTCTTATGTAGCTTACCTTCTTGGGAGAGGGGAATGGCACAGACAACAAACAGTAAAAAATTAAGTCCATGATTTCAGATCATGGTAGTTGCTATGAGGGAAACAAATAGGATGATGGGCTAGAGATGGACTGGATAGAGGTGGTGATGCCTTCAGGTTAAGTGCTTCAGAAAGGCTTCTCTTGGGATGAGGAGCCAGTCCTGAGAAGGGAGAGCATTCCAGATCAAGGGAACAGTTAAGGGCAGGGGCGGGGCCTCCAACCAGAGAAGAGCAGGTGGAATTCGAGGAGTAGAATGGAAAAATAGCTGGACTGGAGCATGGTAAATGAGAGGACAGTATTCAGCAAGGAGCCTAGGAGAAGCAGATGAGGTCAAGTCATGAGGGCCATGTAGGCTAAACAAAGCGAGAAGTTTAGGTTGACCACATGGTTCTCAGGATTCTATCGTAGAATGTTTGGTGGATACTTTCCATTTGTATACACACCCGCTTTCTGCAGGGTACTAAGAGGGCGATGTGGATCTCTACAAAGCCCAATATACTATGAGCAAATACTCTTAAGTCAGACTCTGTCAACCTCTTTGAGCCATAGGTCCTAAGTTCTCAAGTTATACCTAAAGACTGAATTGGAAGCAGCCCTCCCTAGGAATATTTCTACTGAGTATAATCTATTTTGTATTTCATTTTTGTGTCAACTTTAATTTTTATAGCATACCTTAACAAAGAGATACTTGAATGGGTACCTTTCAAACACCTGAGAATGTAGAAGAAGAAAAATAGTGAACCAAATCCATAAAAAGAAAGTAAAGAAACAAGTATGGCATGCAAGAGAGTTCTAAGCCTCTTGAATTAATTCATCCAGGGCTGAGGGTGCCCCCTGCTCAATGGAGTGTGATGAGGACATTATCAGAGCCTTGTACTTAAGAAATACTGGGCAGCTAATTAGTTAACTGGAGAAACAAGTCAGAAATCTAATGATAAATTTATATTAAAAGTATTTTTCTATTCTAGTTTAATTGGGATTTCTCTCCTATTCTTTTACATGGGCATAGCTCTTTAACTCAGAAAATTAATATTTTTGAAAGCACAAATACATATATGATATTGCTATTGGTTTTTTCCAAGTAAAAGAAAGTGCCTTTTTTTTTCTGCAAGCACTGGAGTCTTCTTTCCCCCTTGTTATTCTCTGAGAGAGGCAAGGCTGCATTACACAGGAGGAAGAATTTAGGGCCATGGGTCAAAGACCTGCTTTCCAACTGCTGTGGACAAACCATTTCAACTCTATGAGCCTCAGTTTTCCCCCCAAGGGATATTAAACCAGATACTGGGGTATCTCCTGATCTTCTATCTCTAAGAGTCTGTGATTTTAGAAAGCAAGGAGGTGTTTTTGAGAAAGGGTGAAGGAAATATATATTAAAAGATGAGAAAAGCAAGAAGAGACAGACTGTAAGAAAAACTAAGTTTCGAAAAATAAGAATCTGGGTATGTACTGTAGTCAACCAGCTCCTAGTTAAACATCAGTAATGCTAAATTAATTTCCTGGGCTTTTCTCTTTTCTCTTATGCATCTGCTGGTATAAGTGCATATAGGCACTACAGTATATTGGAGAAAGGCAGGAGCTGGATGAACAGGGATGATCATTAACATAATTAGCCCACAAGCCATCCAGATATGAAGGTACCTTCCCCCCTCACATGACAACTTGACCCTGAAGTCTAAAAGTTTCAAAGGAATCTTTACTCTGTGTGAGCTGCTCCCAATAATCTTAATTCAGAAGTATACCAGCTATTTAATTTATCCAGAATTATCTCTTAAACACTTAGTGATATGCTTCATCAAGGATTTCAACACGATGACAAAGCACGGAAGATACTCTGATAGGTAAAGCTTAGAAAAATTTCTTGGTTCTAAATCAAGTCTTATATTTTTCTGTCTAAACTGATTAGGATTCATTTCAGGTCAAGTTACTATTCAAAATATATCTCTGGGCTTTTCTTAAGTATCCAAAGAGCAGACCTAGAGAAAAAATATTCTTGTTGAGCATACTAAATAGAAATCACAATCTCATCTCCAGTGGCCGAGAAGATTGTGTCACTTAGATTAACTCATCTCTGCAACAAACCAAGCCCTGAACTCTTGTGGGTGGAGGCAGGTGGGTAAACAGCAATTATAGCACTTGGCAATGGGGGGTGGTACAAGGTACTGAGGGAATGCATTGGAGGACATTGCATGAGGGTGGCTTGGGCCAGGATGGTGGCAGTGGAAAGGGAGAGAAGTAGATAGACTTGAGATATATTTTGGAGGGAAAACTGACAAGAAAAGGTAATGCACTCCATAAGAAATCTAGAAGAAAGGCTGTGCTTCTAGTTTGAGTAAGTGTGAGGGCATTGGCACCTGTTTACTGAGATGGAAGATCGGGAATTCAGTACTGGACATGTCACCTGATAAGCTGTAACTCCTAAATTGAACTATAACTCCTCCAAGGGATATGGGCATTTTAAAAAAGAAAACTCTCAAGAATCAAAAAGGGTGAAGCCAGCTAGAGAGGTAGATTGGTGGGCAGTTGGGCTGTCATTTTTGTTTTCTGGGTTTGTTGTTGTTGTTGCATTTGTTTTTTTGTTGTTGTTGTTGTTTTTGTTTTTAAAGATTTTTTATTTATTTATTTGACACAGAGAGAGAGAGATCACAAGTAGGCAGGCAGGCAGAGAGAGGAGGAAGCAGGCTCCCTGCTGAGCAGGGAGCCCAATTCAGGCCTCGATTCCAGGACCCTGAGATCATGACCTGAGCCGAAGGCAGAGGCTTTAACCCACTGAGCCACCCAGGCACCCACTGCATTTGTTTTTAAATGAAATATTACTGGCACATATATAACATTTTAGTTTTTCAGATATGCAACCTAATGATTCAATATTTGTATTATTGTGAAACTTACCACAATAAATCTAGTTCACATCTGTCACCACATGTAGTTACAAAATTATTTTTCTTGTGATGACAACTTTGAAGATCTACTCTCCTCACCTTCCAAACATACAATGCCATATTATTAATTATAATCACCATGCTGTACATTATATCCCAGGATTTATTTATGGGCTGTCATTTTTGAGTCAAGAATTACCTACTCTGCCTATGGATAATGCTAGTTGGGGCATAATGACCACATTTTTGGAGATGAGGATCTGCGAGAAAGGGTTCTTAAAAATATATTTCTTTTGGTTCTGGTGCCAGGAACATGAGCTTTGGCAGAGAATTTCCTCTGAGTTGCTCCTGAGTACATCTTGACCCAAAAGGCTGTGTCACCCACAATGACTTACGAGAAAGTGACCATCACTCCTTTCCCAAAGTGCCGCCTCAACTCCAAACCCATCCACCTTGAGGCAGGGAACTCCTCAAGTTTCCAAACAGCTGCCAGTCTCTGACTCTGGAAAAGGAACTCAATTCATCTCAAAACCAGGGATAAGAAAGAGAAGCAGGGATTGGTAGAATTTCATATTCACAAAGGAGAACAAGGAAGAGAAAGAGACTATACTGTCTGTCTGAAGCCAGGCTTTCTGATCCGATTCTCAAAACCTCGCTCTCCTCTAGTTATCCAAGCCCAGTGGTTCCAAAATCATCCTGAGAAGCACCTTGCAAAAAAATCACCATCTTCAGTTCAAAAGAATTTGGACATAAAAAAGTTCTTTATAATTTTTTTTCTGCACATATGAATACCTGCCATTCACTTAGCATTTAAAATTTTGAGTGGGGCTCCTGGCTGTCCCAGCTGGCGGACCATGCAACTCTTGATCTTGGGGCCATGAGTTTGAGCCCCACGTCAAGCATAGAGATTACTTAAACAAAGAAATAAAATGACTCAAAACTTAAAAAAAAAAAAGTGAATGTTTTGAGTTATACCACCAGCTCTGAAGAAGCTTTTTATTGGTCTCCGCTTGTTTTGCTGAAGTTAGAATATGCAGGCACCAAGTAAACTTGGTTATGGTTATATTATCGATAAGATCAGTTAATCTAGAGGGAAATCATCATGCTTTTATAGTCAGCTTTGCTTTTCATATCAACTTTAAACGTCAAAGAAACAACCGTCTTATTAAAAAGGATATACAATTTTAAATCTTAAATAAAATGCAATTGCCTATTTTCAGTTAAGTTCCAGTCTCCATTATCTTTAAGTTAGTAATTCTTGATTTTCTCACCTGGGACCTGCCTAGTTCCTGGCCTGGGAGCTAGACCACCTCACTGGCATTGTCGTTAGATCAGAAACTCTGTGAGGTCAGGCCCATATCCCTCTGGGTCGCTGCTGGAGCCCCAGTCCCTGGTGCATTGCCTGACTCTCTTAGGGAACCAGAAATATCTCTTCAGTGAGTGAATGTGTGGACAGAATCCAGCACCAGGCCTTTAGGATAAACTGAATCCTGTTGGATTATTTCTGAAGTGCTGGAAGGAGATAGAATTTAAGATGTAAATGTAAATCAAAGCAGAACAAAGGGAGCCAACACCAGAGAAGTATCAAGAGTACTTTGTTTTTATTTTCCCCAGAGGGATTTTTATGAGGTCAAAAAAAAGAGACAAAAGGAAAGTTTGAGCCAGGGAGATCAGGAATTTCTCAGAAACTCAGGTTGTGAACAGGGCAAAGAACAAAGCAGGAATCCCAGATGTCCTTCTTGTTGGTGCTGGTCAGTCATGTGGCATATGGGCAGGTCCCCCAGCTTAAAGATTAGACTTGGTCCCCAAAGAAACTTTCTTGAAACCAGACTCTTCGTGGGATGAACTTAAACCCCGGCTGGCTTAAACATTTCAAAATAATTTGATAACAATAATCTTTATAGGAAATTATACTGTAGTTAGAGGCACCTTAGCTCAAGGCCACATTCCCCAAAATATAGTTTAACATTTTTCTAAATAACGTACATGGGGGATTAATAAGGTTTTGTGGAAGGGGGAAGAAAGGGTGAGCAAAACAATATTAAGCAGATTTCTTTCTTGTTGCAATTTTCAGAGCCTTTAATGTGTTAATATACATTAGGAATCTCCAAAAGAATGTGTGTGTGTGTGTGTGTGTGTGTGTGTGTGTGTGTGTGTGTGTGTGTGTGTGTGTAGCATCACTTAAGACTAGAATTCTGCAGAGCGCTTTTTGGAAAATACTGACTTAGTGAGTAATCCCACCTTCCTCTTAAACACTCTTCTGTTAGAAGAAATTCCCCACCAATGTCAACACTTTCCAGATATCTTCATTTACTTTTTGTGTGGCATGGCAAAAGCCCAAATGAAAGCTTAAAGACCTGAAATGTGTATTTTTCAGTAAGAAAGAAATATGTTTTCCTCCTAAGTTTTGGTGTTCTGCCTATTGCAGCCAGAATTGATATTACTCCTTTTTTATACGTAAATTAGCCCTTTAGGGACCATCACAAACAGAAAAATGTGACAAAACTGTTTTGGGAAAGGACACAAAGTTAGAAACAGAATTTACAAAAATATAACTTTAAAAAATGCTTTTAAAATAAAACTTAACCACAAAAAACTGAGCTATAATGTGGTTTCATCATACATTTGAAAAGTAGAATTACTGGTTATCTTCATAATTCCTAAAGGTACCATTTTATAATTTGCCTGAAGATTTGATTTTATGTCCTCGTGGCCCCAAAGGTGGTAATAAGTGCTTATAAAAGCCTTGACTGGAGCGTGCCGGCTGCTGACTTTTTTCCAGACATTTTCTCATGAAAACTAGATCGCACCCCAGGTGGGCAGTGTCACTCAATCACTTGTGCTTCCTGGAGGCTTTTATGATCAGAATTTACCTTTTCCTTCTCTTCGCAATGCCAGTTTTTTCTTAGCCAATGACTAGAAAATATGCTCTGAAAGAAAACTAAAAATTGTAGGATTTTTCCTTCTTAAAAAGTCAAAAGACAGTAGATTATCAATGTATTTATTCTTCATTTCACCCCAAATGTTTTCTCACAAGTTTTCTGCACCTCTCTTGCTTCCTTTTAACAGAAAACTTGTGAATAACATGAGATAAACACAACTAAGAATGGACGGGCCTTTTAAGAAGTGTTTATCTACTGGGGTGCCTGGGTAGCACAGTGGGTTAAGTGTCCAACTCTTGGCTTTCGGCTCAGGGCCCTAATCTTAGGGTTGTGAGATTGAGCCCTGCATCCAGCTCTATGCTTCACACAGAGTCTCCTTGAGAGCCTCTCTCCTTCTCCCTCTGCCTCTTCCTGCCCCTGCCCCCCCTCTAGCAAGCACTCACTCACTCTCTCTCAACTAAAGAGATAAATCAATCTTAAGAAGAAGAAGAAGAAGTGTCCAATACCACAGTTTGAAACAAACTTTTGGTTCCTATTGATAAAATATTCATGGATTTTTCAAAAAATAAATGACCACACTAGGCCCAAATAAGAAATAGATATTAATCATTGAAATAGCTTCTTTTTTTTAAGATTTTATTTATTTATTTGACACAGAGAGAGAGAGATTAGGCAGAGAGGGAGAGGAGGAAGCAGGCTCCCTGCCGAGCAGAGAACCCGATGCGGGCCTCGATTCCAGGACCCTGAGATCATGACCTGAGCCGAAAGCAGAGGCTTTAACCCACTGAGTCACCCAGGCGCCCTGAAACAGCTTCTTATTGACCACCATCTACTTCTACACTCTGACAGGTGCTTCTCCCTATCAGGTGAAGGAATTCAGCAATGAAGGCTGAGATTGTCCTAAAGGCTAGCTGGAGCGGCCGCATCGAGGAAGAGAGGACACTGGGCCTGCAAGCTGAACTTGCCCACACCGTTCAGCAGATTGCCTTCTGCAGGCCTATCCTTGCGAAACAGCATAAGAAAGTGAGGGGTACTGAGCTCTGAGAGCTGCCCTTGATCCTGTGGGACTTGTCCCTAGAATTGCCCAAAGACACCATTTTTTATAAAAGTCTGAATGATGGCTGGGTCACAGAGGTGTTGTAGCTCAGGTCTGGAGTGTGCTGGTTATAATTACTCTGCTTGCCTTCAAGATTCATTCTCTATCTCTCCCTGCCCCGCTCTGTGACCAAGAAGAGAGGGTGGGAGAAGAGAGTGATCAGGTCTTACTGTCTGCCCTCCCTGCTTAGGAGCTCTGTCTCTGTTGGCAACAGCGAAGTTCTACACTTATGTCTCCCCTCAGGTGGCCCATCTCTCATGCTCTAGCTCTGATCAGGCTCCAATACCATTTTCCTCCCCTTGGCCCTTTCCGCCCTAGGGGAAATAATGGCTTCCTTGGAGTGTCAGACTCAAAATCCCTTGTTCATTTCATTAACCCTGCCTGCGCTCTCGAGGTAGCCCCCCCCTTTTTTAAGATTTTATTTATTTATTTGACACAGAGAGAGAGATCACAAACAGGCTGAGAGGCAGGCAGAGAGGTGGGGGGGAAGCAGGCTCCCCGCCGAGCAGAGAGCCCAATGCGGGCCTCCATCCCAGGACCCCGAGATCATGACCTGAGCTGAAGGCAGAAGCTTAACCCACTGAGCCACGCAGGTGAGCCTCGAGGTAGCCCCTTTGTTCCAGTCTCTTCATCAAACTATCTGGGGGTGAATTCTGTTTCCTGTGGGGAGCTTCACTGATAAACCAATTGCCACTCATTTGCAAGATGAAGCTGTTAAAAAAGATCTTGAGTTAATAAAACATATTTTCTTCACAGCTTCAGAGTATTGCTTAGGAATATGAGTTCTGAAGTCAGGCAGATCCGTTCTTATTGTGTGATTCTACATATGCTTCATCTTTCTAAATGTCAGTTTTCATATGCAGAAAATGGAGCTAAAACGGTAGTTGACATATCAGATTGTCGTTAGATTGACATAATGTTTGTAAAATACTTAGCACAGTGCTTAAAACATCGAAGACTATCAATAGGTTGGGGCTCTCCTTTTTATTTATCTTTACGTATATTTCAGGTAGATTAAGGACCAATAGCAGAGAAAGAAAAGAGGTCAAAGCCTACTGCTCTTGGTTACTTTTAGGAAGTAACATTGCTCCTACCAAGTCCCCCAAAACAGATACCTAGCTTTTCACTTTTTTCACACCAGGCTACCACACATTCACCCCATCCTGGGGGAGCAATATAACACATTATCTTGTCCCTTAGTGCAAAACAGAATTCCTCTTTTCATCTGTTCACCTGAAATATACTGAATCAGCTGGTGTCGGTTTAACTGTGAATGATCCCAAACTCAAAATAATAGTAATCTAAGCAAGATGAAAGTTTATTCTTCCTTCACATAAAGTCTAAGTGGGCAGTCCCAAGTTGGTAGGGGACTCTGTGGTGTCAAGGACTCAGGCTTAATGCTCTGCTGTGCATGTCCCTTGTCCTTTCTTTCAAGATGGAGCTCCAGTCATTATAGCTGTATTCCAAGTAGCAGGATGGAGGGAAAGGGGAAAGATAAAGGACTTTGTGAAATAATAGTGTGTATATACGTGTGTGTGTGTGTGTGTGTGTGTGTGTGTGTGTGTGTGTGTATCTTCTTCCCAGTTCCTGGCATGGAGCTCCTAGAACTCTTCTAATTTCCTAAGTGATAAGAGCACTAGGAGAATCTTTTGCTCTAATATTTGGACTTTGACCCTTGTCCTGGATAACACAGCTCCCAAATTGCTTGGAATTTCCTGGTGTGTCTTTTGTTCTAATGAAGCAACTCTTGGTGGTCTCCTGAATAACTTCAGGATGGGAGCTGGTCACCAGAAAGATCAAGCCATAATTAGAAGCTTGGAATTTTTAATCCCACCCCCTCTTCTCTGGCAAGTTTGGGAAGGAGCTAGAGATTGAGTTAATAATCGCTCATACCTGCGTGATGAAGCCTTCATAAAAATTCCCACAGTATAGGGGATTCAGAGTTTCTGGGTTGGTAAACACATCCACATGTGGGGAGGGTGTTGTACCCCAACTATACGGGGATAGAAGCTCCTGCACTTAGGACCCTTCTGGACCTCTCCCATGTATCTCTTTATCTGACTGTTCATCTGTATTCTTTATCATATTCTTAATTACAAAATAAACTGATAAATATGTGTTTCCCTGAGTGAAGTCATTCTAGCAAATTATCAAACCCAAAAAGAGGGTTGGGACAACCCCAATTATAGTCAGTCAGTCTGAAGTATAGTGGACAGCACCGGACTTGTGAATGGCATCTGAAGAGAGAGGTTGGGGGCAGTTTTGTGGAACAAAGCCCTTAACCGTTGGGATCTGACACTAACTCCAGGTAGTGCGAAATCAAAAAAAGACCAGAAAGCCGTATTGTGTCTTATTTTGCCTCACCTCAAACTCCACTCGGATCACGATTTCCAAATCTGAGCAATCAGTAGACTTTGACTATTGAGATTTCCTGCCAAGAAGATTTTTGAGTAATGTGCAAATAAGATCAGAATTGCAGTACAAGAGTATTAACCTGGTAAGGTGTTGAGTGGTCAGGAAAGAGAGAGAAGGGAGTTGACACCAGTGAGCAGATACTGCAGGGCTAATGACAACTGAGGTATACAATGGGAATGGGAAGCAGGTGACAGGTAGAGATCTATTCCAAAGGACTTAGGAGTAGATTGTTTTCAGGGGACACAGTGGGAAGGGGTATAAAGTAGGAATCTACCAATTCGTCTTTCCAGATAATTGTCTTTCAATTTTGTCTCTGTAGATACTTGTTCCTCTGCCACTCCATCGGATTTTGGGAAGGCTGCCAAGTTGCGGGACTCTGTCTTTGGAACAGAGGAACAGAGACATGAGGTTGTGGTCAGAGCCACCAAGTGTAGACCCTAAGGTCCAGACAATCATAGTACTTCATTCTCTTAGGCACCATGATTGGTCTGGTGATGGGCAACATGTGCCCCAGTCTGGGCCAGTTTGAGCCATTTTCTGAGACTTTTCAATTTGGAGCTGGAGGAGAAGAGGTGTTACTTTTTAAAGTATGTGAATGAGGTCTGCAAGCAACCTTTTTTTTTTTTTTTAAACTACATGAGGAGCACCTCTGTGCAGTGGGAAAGAATGAAAGTAACATAGGTAAGTGGACAAAGGGTGCATGGGGCAACCAGTTGAGTTCCTGAGTCCAGTCAAACCAGAAGTGAGATCATTTCCTGGACTTCCCATCTATGGACTCCAATAAATCTCCTCTTATGTGTAAGCTAGTTTGAGTTGGGTTCTGCCATTTGTAATCAAAACAAGTCTGAACAAAAAACAAAACAAAAAAAAAGAGGGAGAAAGAAAGAAAGAAAGAAAGAAAGAAAGAAAGAAAGAAAGAAAGAAAGAAAGAAAGAAGGAAGGAAGGAAGGAAAGAAAGAAAAAAGAAAGAAAGGAAGAAAGAGGTGCCTGGGTGGCTCAGTGGGTTAAAGCTTCTACCTTAGGCTCAGGTCATGATCTCAGCATCCTGGGATCGAGGCCCATATCGGGCTCCCTGCTCAGCGGGGAGCCTGCTTCCTCCTCTCTCTCTGCCTGCCTCTCTGCCTACTTGTAATCTCTCTCTCACTCTGTGTCAAATAAAGAAATAAAATCTTTTAAAAAAAAGAAAGAAAAAAATATGCTCTTCCTATTAGAAATAGACTTAATAAACACTTATGAGTCCACAGCAAATTCAATGAAATGAATGCTTAGGCACATTGGTATCCAAGAAATATTTATTAGCAAACCATGGACAAATCAAAGATGATAGGAGAAATGTTCAAGAAACCAGTTTTGCTTATTTTTGTTTTTCTCCTTCTGACGTTGGTAGTTTTTGCTTTTGAAATTATAAGAGGAAGAAAAACAGACGCATCTGTCAAGAGAGAAGGAATTGAGAGGCAGTAAAAGGAGGTATGGGAACAGAGTGATGGAAAAGGGAATGTGGAGAGATGGCACGGTATAGTCCTGGCCGTAGTCTGGGAGTCAGGGGACATGGGTCCCAGCCCTGGCTTTGCCACTGTGGTTCCATCCTTACTTGGGTAAGCCACTTTGACTAGTTGTAATTTCTACACCTGAGAAATAAGGAAGCCTGGAATAAAGGGTGATGAAGGCCCCCTTGGTTCTACCAGTCTAACATTCCAGGATAGCCCCTATTTCTGCCAGAAAAATGAAGGAAGCAGGGGAAGAGGATGCTTCACTACCGGATTCACAGCTGTCCAGAGAGTGACCTCAGGTTTCCCAAGAGGTCCAGCTTGGATGTCAACTGCTCTGACATACCCACAACAGTGTCAGATCATCCCATGGGCAATTGAGGCTCCGGCTTCCCCCTGAAGGGGTCAAAACATGGTCAACAATTATTTGCTTCAGGGTGGAAGTGGATCCAAGGCAGGGCTCCCTGTTTATCATTCATTAAATCTAATTCCTTAGGCAGAGAGGGCAGAACCCAACTAATCTCCCTCTTCTCTGCCCACCCTCTTCCTACCCACTGAGGAATCCTGACCCATACTAAGTCCTATCCAGAGGAGCATACCTGGAATCCATCCAACTTAGCAAGTGCAGCCTGCCTGGCAGAGACCTGAGCAAACCAGTTTCACACAGGAAAATTCAATAGCCTGCTATAATCAATCACTGCCAGGGAGGCAGGGGAGGAGCCGTCCCATCTATCACAGCGGTTTGAGGGGAGAAGGAGAAGTGAGAATGGGAAGAGAGGTAAGTAAACAAACAGGGAAAGGAAGCATTATAGAAGGTGCTCCTGCCCAAAAAATTGGGGCTGAAGGGTACTCTGTGAGAAGAAAGGAGTTTTCTTTTAGTTCTCTTAAACTATTTTCCCCATCTCCACCAAAATGGTCAGCAAGAAGTTTCTCAGTTCTTAGAGTTCTCAAAAGTCTTGGTACACAGTAGGCGCTTAATAAATACTGTGGGCATCTGGGTGGCTCAGTGGGTTAAAGCCTCTGCCTTCGGCTCAGGTCATGATCTCAGGGTCCTGGGATCGAGGCCCGCATTGGGCTCCCTGCTCAGCGGGGAGCCTGCTTCCTCTTCTCTCTCTGCCTGGCTCTCTGCCTACTTGTGATCTCTCTCTCTCTCTCTGTCAAATAAATAAATAAAATCATTAAAAAAAATAAATACTTACTGAGTGAAAAAAATCAGTGAATGGATGCACAAATCTGTTGGTCACGGTTGTTCACTCTCTAGAATATGCACCATGGAAGAGAAGACATGATAAAGATAGGGGACCCTTGAAAGTTCAGCTAAGGCTGGTAGTCCCCCCTGTGGATATCCAGGCAGAGTCATAATGGGTCACATCACACAGAGGGTGTTTCCCTCAGTCAATGAGTAATTGTTAAATAACATGCCCCTTTGGGCCCACGCCCATGTAGATGTTAGTCCTGGACTTCTAATCAAAGGGACAGTGTTCGCCCATATAGAACAATGATATGAACCATATAAATCGATAAATAGCCTTATGGAGGGAGAACTATAATTGTAGTTAAACATCAAAGAAAAGAGAGATGAGTGGGGGCTGGAACAGTCTAGAAAAGCTCCTTTGAAATGGGATTTGACCTTGATGCAGAGAACAGGTGAATGTTCATTGACCTGGGAGGAACTTGGGTTAACATTCTGAACTCTGATCCCATCTGAGTCGTCACAGTTCTATTTCCCAGATGCATGGCCAAGCCCCCTTCCAATTCCTTCCATAGTGTGCATGGCAGGCGAGATTTCCATCACCATTAGAGCAGAGGGGGGCCTCACAACGAGCAGTGCAATTTGAGTGCTGATGAGGCCAACAGGTTTGATTCTGAAGGTTATTATTGCTGCCAGGCTCTAACCTAGACATATAAATTTGCTGCTTCAAATGTTCCATCAGGAGAATCGGCTGGGGAGCACTAATCCTAAGTGAAACCATCTTGATTACAAAGGAAGAAACGACAACACCGTATCGTTTAACTGCTGAACTTTACAATGAAACACAAAGCGGCATTAAAGTTCTCTGCTGTAATGCCACGGTTTAAGCAGTTAATCTTATTTTAGCTGAATGGCATGTTCATTACAGCAAATAAGTAGGTAATATGTGGGATTACTGAAAGGAAAGATAAATTAAGCCAGTTATGGGCATCATGTTAGGTTTTTTTTAACTGTCTGGTTTAAGTTGGTGTTTTTCAACAGCCAGGTCTAATATATACTCATCTAGCAGAGATTAAGTAGATGTGACCCTTGCCCAGAAAAGGTATTATATACAACGTAAGATGCTAGTTTTAAGGGCAGCAATCCATGATACTCAGCACAGCCTAGAATCTTCAGGGCTTAAACTGGAGGGTTCCTGAATGGTACAATGGCACTTCTCTCTTTCCAATAAATATGTTTTCACCATTTATGCTTCTCCTGGGCAGCTGAAGGACTTTTCTTCAAGATCTCAAATATTCTTCTGGTTAGAACTGCTACAAAGACACCTTCCAACATAATGTATAGTGCAGGAATGCATTTATTCTCATTTACACATGCTTTCCTCAGGCAAGTATTACTCTTCTTCCAAACACCATTCACTGAACTAGGTGGATGAAAGGAAAGGGAGATATATAGTCCTGGAACTGGAGAAGATTACAATCGGGTCAGGAGAGGAGGGATAATAATCACCAATATAAGGCACCTAGGAAACCATGTTAGAGGGTATACAATCAAGTGCCAGTTGCACAGTGCCGTCCATAAGGGAAGAAATGAGTACCTACTAAGTGATAGGACATACTAGATATTGGGCATTACACTGCAGGCTCTTCGTATATTTATTCTCATTTAATTTGCACAATCATCTTGTGAGGCCAGTATTACCACCTCCCATTTTCACAGCCCTCCCAAAGTGAAGGCTCAGAGAAGTAAATTGCTTGCCCAAGTAAGGGGAAAAACGGGAGTATAAGGCCAAATCTGCTTGATCCTAAAGCCCTTGCTTTTTCTTTCATGGCAAGTTGCTTCCTTAAGAAATACGAAGAGTCAAGAGTAGAAGAAAATCCTAAAAGATGGAATGAAAGGAATGGAATTGAATCCGAGTCAGAGTGTATCTTCATTCCAACTTACAAACCACAAAGTTCTTTACCAGTACCTACCTGACAATCCAATCTACTTCCAGGATCAGCCCAAAGAAATAACCTTTTCAAAATGAAACAAGATGGGATTGGGAGGGAGACAAACCATAAGAGACTCTTACCTTAGGAAACCAACTGAGGGTTGCTGGGGGGTGAGGGGGAGGGATAGGGTGACTGGGTGATGGATATGGGGAGGGTATGTGCTATGGTGAGTGCTGTGAATTGTGTAAGACTGGTGATTCACAGACCTGTACCCCTGAAGCAAATAATACATTATATGTTAATTTTAAAAAGAGACTTAAAAAATAACCTTTTCAGATAATGCAATGACCTTAAAACATTTTGACTCCAAATATAATCCCCTCTTGACTTTCATGCCATTGTTCTGTTTTCATTCTATTCATTCTGTCATATAAATGAATATAGAGAATTAGACATCCTACAGAATATTTTTATTGTATAGAGTCATTATTATTTAAATTTATCCATGTATTTTACCCTTTACATCAATTTTATCTTCCAATGCCTCTGAGTTTCCAACTAGGTTTGTTTTATTTCTGCCTGAAGAACTGCTTTTAGTATTTCCTTTAATATGTAGGCCTACTTGTGAGAATTTTCTGTCTTTATGTCCAGAGATGCCATTATTTTCCCTTTTAATTTTGAAGAGCATTTTTGGCTGGGCATATAACTCTAAATTGTCAGTTACTTTCTTTTAGCACTTTGAAAATACTCTATTTGCCTTTCTGGCTTTCATTATTTCTCTTGAGAAACAAGCAATAAGTTTAATTGTTGCTCTTTTAAAGGTAACTTATTTTTTCTCTAGCTGTTTTATAAGATTTTCTCTTTGGTTTTCATCTGCTATTAATGTAACTAGGTTTTTTGGTTTATTTTAAATTCTATTTACGCTTCTTAATTTGTGACATTTTTCACTAGTTTTGAAAATTCTCAGCTATTATCTTTTCAAAAATTGCTTCCTTCCCATTTTCTTTCTCCTTTGCTTCAGGGACTCTTAGCCACATTTATATTTAATCTTCTTAATGCATCCCCTATACCTCTTACTCACCCCCTATCCAATCTGTATTTCCAAACTTTTTTCTTTCTCTCCTTCTGGAGATACTAACTTATTTTGAATTAACTCTTTAATTATGTCTCATTTGCAATAAAACCCTTCCAATGAGCTCGTTTCAGCTACCATATTTTTTTATTTGGGATTTGGTTCCTTTTTATGGCTTTCATAATTGTCAATCCTGATTTTTGTTTTACCTCTTTACCCTTTGTTTTGTTTTTGAAAACAAATCTATTAAAAAAAAAAAAGTAGGCTCTGTGAACACATTAGTCCATTCAGGCCCACAGCATCCTGGTGGTAATTTTGACCTTCTCAGTGACGTGGACAAAGACTCCCATGCCTGACAGTGCATCCCAATCCACAGCATTCAACATGGATTTCGAGATGGTTTCAAACAGGTGTTCTGGATCCATGACAGGCTCCCAGAGAGACTCACACATCCCATACATTTGTCTGGAACAGGCGCCACTGACCACAGTGTTGTCAGTCACCATGGGTGGCAGATAAGGTCTAGAGAGCAAATGAGGGCCTTAAGGGTCTGCAGGTCCAACCCAGTGATGACTGGCTCTGTATAGTAGGGGCCAATCCATTTCTCATACAAGAGGTTGGCCACCATGCCCATGAGGGTATAAGGCTTGATCTGCCGACCTTCCTTCAGCTTATACAAATTCAACTAGAACTTGGGGTGCTGGGCAACAGTCTGGGCATCGGTGGTGAGCCCAGGCAGGCCTCTGGACAGACAGTCGCCCATGGGAAAGATCTTCTGGAAGTCCATGGTCACCATCTGGGACTGGATGTCAAAGCACCTTTCAGAAGAAATGGCCACACAGTTCTTCCTATTCATGGCCATGATGGCCCCTCCATTATAGGACATAATAGACATGATTGCATTGTACTGGGACCACCAATTGCCACAATTCCAGTCAACTGGCTAAGGCCCTCACTGCCTGTTTTACCTCTTTGGAAGTATTAAACAAACTGCTGAGCAATTTGCTGTCCAGTAAAATCTTAGAGTTGACAACAGAGAAACAATTGATGAGTTCTAGTCCCACTTAGGATATAGAAAGCCTTAAGCACTGCTCCTACAAACTGTTTTGCTATGGGCAGGGTATAGAAGGAAGAGTAGAAGTCAAAAAAAATAAGAAGGAAAAAACTGAAATGTTAACAAAAGCTTAAAGACCAAATGTGGGCTAGTATGACAACTTAGAATCTCTGGGGGCCATGGATACAAGGAGTCTGCCCCATTTGCCAGCACTTTTCCAGAGGCCTCCCAGGGTGTTTGTAAGAAGGACTGGGGGCAGATCAGGAGGATTGAAATACCCTTCCTTTGGTGAGATGAGCAGTTGATAAGCAGATACCACTGGGAGAGAGGCATGAAATGCATATCCATCTTCCATACAAAGAAAAAGCCATCCGCCATCAGAGGAGTGGTACAAAACCTTCCTGTCCCCTGGTCCCAAGAAAAGGTTGGCTGTGGTGGAGGAGGAGTTGAAGTAAAAGCCATCAGATGCTGCAGGAAGGCAGGAGACCCATCTGTCCCAAGGATCCTTCACTGATACAGAGCAGAGGTCTGTTGCCAGTGAGAGAGGGACAGAAAACTCACTCCCATTTAAGACCTCACCCCATTACAATGCAGAATCTAATTGCCATGGGGAGAGGGAGGCCCACCCTAAAACTTGAGAGCCCAGGACCTGCATGAGACTGCCAGCACCAACCATAAGCCTTGCACAAAGAAACCAGGAATAGAACTCTACAGCTGAGGGAGGGACAGGACCATGGAGAGAGATCCCATTTGTTGCACAGGTATGCACAGTCTGCTGAAAGCTGAAGGTGAAGTAGGAACACTGAGAAAAACTCTCTGGCATTCCAGGCCACACACCAAACACAAAGTAGCAGCAGTCCACCACTGGAGGAATTTGAAACCTATCATGTACTTAAGGTAATGATATTAACCAATAAAACCCAAACCCAGATCAACTACTGGTAGGAGATATTCAGGTCACTCCATACTAATAGTCTGGTAGAAAGGTTTGCCCATGTACAGGTATGAATACTTTTTATTTCAGTTTTTTTTTTTTTAAGATTTTATTTATTTGTCAGAGAGAGAGGACACAAGCAGGGGGCTGCCAGGCAGAGGGAGAAGCAGGCTCCCTACTGAACAAGGAGCCCAATGTGGGACTCAATTCCAGGACCCTGGGATCATGACCTGACCAAAGGCAGACACTTAACTGACTGAGCCACCTAGGTGTTCCTTTATCTCAGTTTCTACTGTTCTTTTCCATGCAATCTCTGGCATTTAACCAAAAATTATAAGATAAATTAAAAATCAAGAAGAAAATGACAGTAATATTGTCAAGAGATAAAATAGTCAACAGAACTAGATCCAGAGATGTCCCAGATATTGATACTATCCAACAGGAACTTCAAAATAACTGTGATTAAAATACTAAACAATCTGGGGCACCTGGGTAACTCAGTTGGTTGAGCAGACAGCTCTTGGTTTCAGCTCAGGTCATGATCTCAGGGTCCTAAGATCAAGCCCTGTGTTGGCCTCCATGCTCAGTGGGGAGTCTACTTAAGGATTCTCTCTCTCCCTCTGCCCCTCCCCCCACTTGTGCTTGCCCTCTCTCTTTTGCTCAAATAAATAAATCTTTAAAAACAAATAAAATACTGGGGTGCCTGTGTGGCTCAGTCAGTTGAGCAACTGCCTCTTGACTTCAGCTCAGGTCATGATCTCAGGGTCATGAAACTGAGCCCCATGTCAGGTTTTGTGCTCAGCAGGGAATAAGCTTGAAATTCTTTCCCTCTCCCTCTGCCACTCCCCCTGTTCACTCTCTCTCTCTCAAATAAATAAAATCTTTAAAAAAAAAAAGGAATGATCTAAACTGAAATGCAAAGTGAAAGTCAGAATGAATATAACAGAAGAGTGCATCCAATAAAGCTGTGAGACAATATCACGTCGCCTAACAAATCTAATTGGAATCCCAGAAGGAGATGAGAGAGAGAAGAGGGCAGAAGTATATCTGATAGTAGAATATCTATATTTGATAGAATGGCTGAGAATTTTCCAAAATTAACGAAAGACAACAAAAAGACCCAAGAGGCTCAGATAATCCCACGGAGAATATAAAGAAAAATATACCTAGACACATCATAGTAAAACTGTTGAAAATCAAAAATTAAGAAAAAATCTCAAAGGTAGCCAGAAAACAACAAAAACATTACATGTGGAAGAATAAATGTAAGAATTCTAGCAGACATCTCATCAGAAACTTTGCAGTCCTGAAGGCAAAGGACTGGTTTCTTTAAAGTAGTAGGAAACTTACACTTCACCACAATCCTATCAGGTAACTTGAATTTTTGATGTTGGTAAGGCTAATTGGGGCAAATAAAAATGGTGGCACTATAGGAACAAGAGTAGATTATAGGGCTTAGATCCAAGGAGCTGGGTGGCCTTAAGAGCCAGAAGTGATATGGATATGCCTCATGAAATCGGGTCATCAATAAGCAAGGATCCTACCCCCAAAAAGGGTTTTCCAGAGCCTGGCCAGGTCAGAGATTACATCCTCTAAATCACTTCCAGCATGGTGGGGTTGGTTACAAGCAAAATTTCTGTACCTCTCCAAGCACCTATCCCTGGTGCAGAATGAGTTGCGCAGATTTGGTGACAATAGACAAACTGCAAAGGATAGTCCCTATGACTCTATTATTGGGTATTGGGAGACAGGGAAAAAAGTGAACAAAGACTCTCCAGATGGAGAGTCTCTCCATAAACCTAGGAGGAGCAGCCAAAGAAGCTAAACAACCTTTTCATGCTGCTCCTGAGATGCTGGGTTGGAGCAAAAAGTCCCGAGAGGCTGGTGAACAAAGTGTGCCAAGCAGTGTAATTTCAAGCAGTTTTAGCTCTTTCCTAATATCCATCATGGATATGAATGGAATATCCATTCCCATCTAATACTATCCGCTGAATTTGCCATGCACATACAGCTGCAAGACAAGTGACTCCCAGTGCTCCTTTTTCATATAGCTTTCCATCCCTAGGTCCCTCCTGTATAAACATTCGAGAATCACAGGGTGAAGGTGTGAGGGCAGAGATTAAATCTGGAGATTCTATTTGCTCACTCACCCTCTTTACATCCTGTGCTAGGTGTTTGCCCACATCACAGTAATCAATTCTCTAAACCCATAGGAGAAAAGCAATGAGAGGGTGCATGTGTATAAGTGTGGGGGGGGGCGCGGGGGGAGGTAGGGTGAGAAATGTTGGATTTTGACCGGTGAGAGTTCCTGAGTTGTAAAAAAGCACTGCCTTATTTAGTGAAGAACAGCCAAGATACAAAGAGGATTTGGATTTTAAAAAGTCAAGGTCAAGCCCTTTATATGTCAGCTTCTATTACATTACTGGCAATAGCACTTCAAATGAATGTAGAAAATGAGGTACTAATAGGAGAGAGAAAAGGGAAGCTGTAACTTCCCCTCTGGAAATAGGGATAACTGCAAGGCTTTCTGTTGTGAGTGCCTGCCTCCGAAGATAACGCATTCGGGCAACCAGAAATGTCCTAGCCTCTTCTGATTACTCTTCTGCTTCAGAAGTCAAAACAGGATAAGCTAATAATTTTCAATCCTGCTATCTACATTCTAGTCGTCTACAATTATTCCAGATAACTGCTGAATAGTTTTTCACTTCCAACACTATTGGGAAAATCTTTTGGATACCAATTCTGGCACTTAGGTAAGACATTGGAGGATTTACTACAATACCTAGCTAAAATGGGCTTATCATTCCTTTTAAAGATTTGAAATACTTTGATTGCATTTGGGTACTGGGATAGATTTTTACAAATGCATCTGTTTATCACAGGAAAAAGAGATTTTAAAAATTATTACTGAAAACCTCCCTATTTTAAGGAGCATGAGTCAGTCATACTATCTTTTTTTTTTTTTGAAAAAAAATCATCTTTAAGGAAAATACACAGCAAAACAGAGCTGGAAGGTGGTACAGGTAGAAGATCTAGAAAAACTTAATCACCAAACAAACTGCTCAAACATGGCTTCCTGCTGTGAGGGAGAGAGATTTGGTCCTTATCTTTGCCACCTTTCCTGATTCAAAGAAATCTGTTCTTAGCAGGGCTGGGCCAAGGGAGCCCCATTTTCCAACCTCTTTTCTTCCTGGGATTTTGGGGAACATTATGTAGTTCTCAGGCTTTCAAGATACAGAAGACAATATGGAGAAGGAAAGAATGTTACAGCCCTTTGGTCCAGTATTATCTTTTAAAAGCTCTCTTTAGTTTCAAGGAGACAAAGAAAATTTCTGGTCATTAAGTTTGTTACATGTATGACTAATATTTATTAAACCCAATGTAATAGTTTAAAACAAGCAGACTTGGTGGAGTTGTAACTTTCATGTGCTACGTGTACAATTCAGCATAGGCCAAAGCCTTTTTTATAATCAATATGATCATTTTGGGGAATTTTTACAAGATAAGCAGAATGGAAAAACATTTGATTAGGTATTTCAAGTCCCAATTTTAGAACTATCAAACAATGGCTCAGTCATAAATAAGGAGTTCTGTGATGTTCTGTTTTCTTAGTTAAGAAGAGAAGAAAATAAATGATATACTTTTTAGATGGAATCCATCGAGTGGACAGATTGGATCAAGTGATCTTTAGGGATCCATTTGGCTCTAGGAGTCTATGACCAGATGACCTCTAAGGTTTCTTCTAGCTCAGAAAACAATGTACTTGGAACACAATTTTTTTCTATCTGGAACTGTTACACAGGTTACTAATGTAATTTTGCTTTCTTAACTCATTGCTACTGATGTCTATTATTTATGTGATGTCAAGTCTTTGGTCCGGAAAGCAACCCCAACTATATATAATATTCTGGGAAAACATTTCAATAAGAAGTATGCTGCAGTAAAATTAGAGCCCATCTGTGAAACATTAGAAAATGCTGTCCCATTAGAAGTAATATTTACCATCTAAACTCTGGTGTTAATTGATTTAGAGTTACTTTAGGATAGCTTATACTAGTTCTACCTCTCAAATTCAACAAAAAAATAAATAATCCACAAGTACATTTTTATTTACAATAAAATTATTAGATGGTACTTTTAAAGTAGGCACTCAATGCCTGAAAAACTGAATGTGATGTTCAATTACATCTGAAGTTTTACAAATGCATTTTATTTATTTTTTTTTAAAGATTTTATTTATTTGACACAGAGAGAGAGATTACAAGTAGGCAGAGAGGCAGGCAGAGAGACAGGGAGAGGAGGAAGCAAGCTCCCCGCTGAGCAGAGAGCCCGATGTGGGCCTTGATCCCAGGACCCTGAGATCATGACCTGAGCCGAAAGCAGAGGCTTTAACCCACTGAGCCACCCAGGTGCCCTAAAAATGCATTTTAAAATCAAATACGGCTTGGGACGCCCGGGTGGGTCAGTCAGTTAAGCATCCAACTCTTGATTTTTGGCTCAGATCATAATCTCAGGGATGCACTGGGCTTGCTTTGGGCTTGCACTAGGCTCCATGATGAGAATGGAGCCTGCTTAAGATTCTCTCTCTTTCCTCCTCTGCTCCTCCCGCCCTGCTTGCTTTCTCTCTCAAAAAAAAAACAAAAACAAAAAACAAACAAAAAACAAATATGGCACTGCAATGTCCTTAAATTACTTCCTTTATTTCGAAGTGTCAAAAACATAAAGATGATCTTACATACACACATATGCTATGTGTCTCAGAATTTGAAACTATGCAAAGAATTTTTCAATATGACTAAAAAAATGAAGTATTTACACACTTTAGTGTAATGCTTAATACTTTTGAAATCTATTGCTAATGCTACTTCTAAAGACCAATGACTCAACCAGAAAAATAGTAAAGGTCGTTTTTTTCTTTTCTAAAGTGCTTATTAGCAACCATATCCAAAAACAATAGTTTTTAGAAATAATGTAACACTGAAAGGTGATCAAAGAGTCACTACTTATGGATTCAAATATGCCATGTTTAACTCTGCATATGTAAACTGGTTTTATCTGCATTAATGAAAGATTGCTTTCAATGGCCCTCAACTATATGCTTCAAATCAAGACAGTGCTATTAGTATCAGCAGCGTGAACAGTGATAGTGGAATAAACTCCAGCACATTTTAAGTGGATCACAGCAGATGAGAAAACCTGTAACAGCTTTTGGATATGTTATATATCCAAAGATGAGCCTTCTTGTTCACTCTGCATATACAGTAAACGTTAAAAAAAATTCAAAACACTTTCTTATCTCATTATAGAGCATTTAATAGTATACAAAGGGATTAAAATTCTAAATTACTATTTAACCTCTTATTTCTATATAGGGCAGGCTTCATACTCTCAACATTTAAAACAAAGCTATTTTCACCAAGAAAGCAAGGAGGAATTAACAAATGAAATACCTAACATTAAAAACCTGAGGAAAAAAGTTATGCCCAATTCTGAAATGAAGCCTTTTTTTAAAAAGGTTGATTTTAAACATTCCAAAATAGAATTTGCTTTCTGATAGTGAAACATCCGACTTCATTTCCACCATGTTGTGTTTATCTGTTTAAATAATTTAGAAAAAAATAAGCATCTTAACCTAACTGCTTTCTGTACCAGACTCTCATCTTAACTCATGCTCCTAACACAAACCATTCAACAGTGTTATAGCAAGCGTCCCCTCAGGTACTTCCCTATCTATTTTCTGAGCCTTAAGTATTTTTTTACCCCTCTTTTCTCTCCCCTCCAAAAATCTTCATATAATCCAAGAGAATCTTCATTTTAAAAAAAATCACAACTTAAATATATTGTGATAATGCTATGTTTGATTTAAAGTAGTAATAAATTATAAATTGCCAAATAGCTTAATGTAACTCACAATGCAAATCCCTGGTAGAAAAAGAATCCATCTTGCCCTGAATATAATACAGCAGTCCAGTGGTTTCAAATTACTTATGAAATAAGGCAAAAATAAGGTGCAAAATACTATTTATAAAAGTTAAGTTAGAAACCAGTTACCATAAATCTTTTTACAAAGATAAATGTAATGTGCTGTCCTGCTTCTAAAAATTGTTACGGAGGTTTATAATTAGTGGTTTCAAAAATGACTTTAAGTAAACTAGAGATTGAATTATATATTATTTGTAATATATGACATATTAAATATATATGTAACAAGAATACTGCAATGGTGAATTTAAATTAATCTTTGGACCTGCTACTTTTGGCAAGTATATTTCTTTTTCCAAAGTCTTTGCTATTACTGATCAATTTTTAAATGTTAGTTTTCAAAACCTCTGCTACTTAAGTACTACATTAATAAGAAGATACCAGAAGTCTCAAATAGTAATAATATGCCTACAAAATAAAATGAAGATTGTTCTTGCTTCTTTTGTTATTATAACAAAATACACTTTAAAATAGATGACATTGCTAGGCCTGGATATTAAAAATACCCAAACTCTTAAAAAAGGGATGGAAAAGGAAAGAAAAATGGAAAATTCTTATTTAAAAATAATTCTGAAGTCCTTGCATTTCTTAGGAACTTGAATTGTCGAATCAGTTTATCTTCTTTTGAACCAAGCTGTATCTTCCACCACTCATCCATGGAACGAACATGATGTTAATTCTCCGTTTCGTAGATTTCAGTTTGAATTTTCTTGAATGTTTGCAAAGCTGGTACTGGACTTAAGACGTTTGGCTAGATAAATCAGAAGTATTATATTTTAACTTAAATTCTCTAAACATAATTAGTTATTATTTTTGTGTAAACTACAGTATTCATCTATTAACTCTGTTTGAATCAGAATAGATTCAATCTTCTAAGAATTAAAACCTCAGCCTATTTTCTTCTACCAACCTCAAAAAACATCACTTTGCTTGAAGCCACACATGACTTTGTTAGAAGCAGTACCAAATAAAACAGACATAATTTATATCATCTTGAACATCATAATCTCAAATATGTAATGTAGCTAAGAGTACTCTACTTAAAAAATGGAAGTGCTATAAGGTACAATAATAAAATGAAATGTTTAAAAGTCTAAGTTAGAAATCCATATCTAGATTTCTCTTTAAAATAATTCTGTAATGCCAAAAAACTGTCAAACTTGAAAAAAATTTAAATGGCTTACAAAGAAAGGTGAGTTGTATTATACACACATGCACAGACACACAAATATATATGGTTGTTAATAAAATATGTACAATCAATTTTGATCATCATGATGCTAATGGGACTGAGTCACTAAGGTTAGTAAAGAAAATCATGCTATTTCACTTAGTTATGTTTGTGCTTATAGTTAAACATGAATGTTTCTCATGTTCCAGAAATGAAAAACAACTATGCTAGAGTAAAAGTATCTTACTTTGGATAAGTAGGAATCTCTCTACTTTAGAGGTTTTCAACATGAGAGTAGAGGTTGTGATTTAGAAGGTCTGCATTGGGACCCAGGCATCTGCTTTTCTGTTTTGCTTTGAAGCTCTGCAGACAATTCTGATACGTGCTCAAGGATGAAAACCAGTGTTCTAGTTTCTATCACAGTCTCTGCTAGTTTTCACTCTAAGTGCAAGATGACAACATGACTTTCTGGACCAGTGTATTGCTTCAGGCTAAAGGTCAACCTAACCTAAAAAACAGCAGTTAGGAGTCTACTCTTAAGCCTTCTGTGGATTTGGAAGGCAAACTAAATCAAGAGGGCTTTTTTATTATCATTATGCTGTTTAAAACCAGTGGAAGTAATCTAGTTTCCTACTAAGTACCAAATTTATTAAATTAACCAGGTGGCTATATCAATTAGTGCATTTATCTACAACTTCCTTGCTTCCTTATTCTCTGATAAATCCCTACATCCTTCAAAATTCCACCCCAGAGGATACTAAACACAAAAAACTAAAAAAAAAAAAAAATACAATTCTACCCAAGAGCTCATCATCTAATGATGAATTCCAAAATCCCTAATGCAGAGTTAGTCTTATTCTCTTAAGTCTTCTTCCAACCATACTGTATGCCTCTACCACATTTGTTGTAATAACTGGATTATAGCAGTGTGTTCTTTGAGGGTATATATTGCGCCTTGTTCCTTTTTTTAATCCCTAATTCCTACCACAGGACTTAACAAATGGGGGCATATAAAATTGTGGCATAAAGTAAATAACAATGTGCATCAGGTAACAGCACAAGAACTGTTTGCTTACACTAGCATTTTCTTAAATTCATAAATCAATTCATAAACAATGCTTCCAGGAAACATTAATAGGTGATACGCAAAAGTTCTAGTGTCAAGTTTTGGGAATATAATCTTGGAGCCTTTAATTTATATTCAGGTACATTATAAAGATCATAAAAAGGAATTTCACAAGACTAGTATTTTAAGGAACACACGTAGGAAATGCTACCATTAAATATAATGTTCTTTTATTCAACAAATATTTCTGAGCACCTCCTATAGGCCTGGTACTTTCTAGATGCTGGTGATACAGTGATGAACAAGATAAACAAAATCCTTATTCTGATAGAGCTTACAGTTGAGTCAACTGTAAGAGATAAACAAGGTAGAAAATAAACAAACAAACAAATAAGGAGAGACAAATAAGGTAGAAAACAAATGGAAAAGTTAATTTAAAAAGTGATTAAGTATCATTAAAGAAAGGATATAGGAGAATTAAAAGAAGGATGTATTCTTATGGGGGTCATAAAAGGTGACTTTGAGTAAATAATCTGTGACATAAGACCTGGATGTCAAGGAGTCAGTCAAGGAAAGTAGGGAGGGCCAGTACAAGAGCTTTGGCAAAGGGCAGTGTGAATGAGTCCGGTGTTTGAGAGGAGCAAAAAGAAGGCCAGGCTACCTACATACAGCATCATGAGCAAAGAGAGGAGTGGATACAGTGAGTTTAGAAAGGTAGATGGGGGGCCAGGTCACATGCAGCTTAGAAATAAGTTTCAATTTTATTCTAGATGCAACAGGAACACATGAAGGGTTTCAAGTGAAGAAAAGCATAGTAAGGTTTGTGTTTAAAAAATTACTCTAGCCACAGGGCACCTGGGTGGCTCAGTGGGTTAAAGCCTCTGCCTTCGGCTCAGGTCATGATCTCAGGGTCCTGGGATCGAGCCCCACACTGGGCTCTCTGCTCAGCAGGGAGCCTGCTTCCTCCTCTCTCTTTCTGCCTACTTGTAATCTCTCTCTCTCTGTGTCAAATAAATAAAAATAAAATCTTTAAAAAAAATTACTCTAGCCACTATACGAAGAATGGATTGTAGTGGGTCACAAAAAATGGAAGCAGGGATACCAGTTAGGGGACTCCTGCATGGTTGGATAAGAGATGGGATGACTTGGGGTAGGGTATTATCATGGTGGTAGAGAAAACATCATTTAAGATACATTTTTAGAAGTAAGTCTATCAGTACTTGCTGATGAGAGCGAAAAGGGGGGGGAAGAGAATATGGGAATGGGGAAATAAAAAAAGAAAAGAATTAAGAAATTAAAGATAACAAGGTTTGTGGATTATACAAACAGATGGATGGTAGTGCTTTAGAAAACAAACATACAAAAACCCTGATCAGAAGCAGTAAATATCTTCCACAGAGTTAAATTATTTGCAAGATAAATAAGACGCTAAACTTTAAAAGTACATCAAGTCCTGAAAAATAAAATTTCTCAATAGTGAGGTCCCTGCAATACTTTGTTATTATTCTAAATAAGTGCTTTTAGGACTGAGTTATTACCTATTTTACAGAATGCTAGCAATCTTTGAAAAGCTTTACTAAATACCATCATATTAAAGACTCTCCCCTCTATTAGCTAGCTTTTCAAAGAGACAAAACATTACAAATTCAGTTAAAACCGATCTGTAAGTAACCTTTTTTCAGTTAGATATATTAGAAGTGAGGTTAAATAAACTATGAAGAAAGGCTAGAAAGAAATTTACAAGGGGGGCGCCTGGGTGGCTCAGTCAGTTAAGCATCCTAACTCTTAATTTTGGCTCAGATTATGATCTCAAGGTTGTGGGATTGAGCCCCACATCAGGCTCCATGCTCAGTGCAGAGTCTGCTTGAGATTCTCTCTCCCTCTCCTTCTGCCTCTCCCCTGCTTGTGCTTTCTAAAATAGGTAAAATCGGAAGGAAGGAAGGAAGGAATAAAGGAAGGAAGGAAGGAAGGGAGGGAGGGAGGGAGGGAGGAAGGAAGGAAGGAAGGAAGGAAGGGAGGAAAGAATTTTTATTTCATAGGTTCCTAGACTAGAATAATATTTAAGAGAAAAAAAAGCCTAACTTTTTTCTACAAAAGACACTCTCTATTTTAAAAATTAAAATTACTAAGGGATAAGCCCATATCTTCAACCTGATAATAAATAAGAAACCAAGATACTTAGAAGCCACTCTTCTTCAGCTAGATGGGATTTTCTAGTTAGAGCTTTTTCTGCTCTGCCCTATTTGATAAAGAATATGTGTTGAGCACATGCTTTATGTCAAGTAATGATCTTGCAACTACAACTCCAATTTGTTCATAAATCATCTATGTGTTCACCATAGTTTCTACCTGCCTTTTTAGATGGATTTCTAAGAGGCTCTGCCATGGCTTCAATGGACCTAAGAGCTGTCTACTTCTCCCTACTATGGCCATTTCAAGTTTGCAAAACCTTTGTTGCTATTCTTCTGTTGCTGCCAGCCTTGTTCCAAGCTTTCTCAATTAAAACATCTGAAAGATCCTGTGTGTTGACTTTTGATTATCTATAATTATAAACTTCTTACATAGCTCTTCCATTAGTAAGCATAACTGTAAAATTTGAAGCAAAGAGCTGTTTTAGCTTAATGCAGTTTGAGTTCTCAGAGTATATATCATTTCTAAAACAGGCCTAAGTGTTTAAAATACAGGTGTTAGCTAAATAAATAAACAGTTGTAAAAAGGAACTTACGTAGAATGAGTTTGCGTTTCTTTTGCTCCGAATGAAGAAAGCTACTAAGGTAAAAGACAACAGGTAGAAAGAGAATGAACACAGAAACAGCAATGACAGGCACTGTGTCACTGCAAGGGACGGAACAATTGAAAGTTCGACTCCAAAGTTTTCGAGTAATGTTCATCTGGAACAATAACAAAATTATTTTATTTTACATTTAATTTGTCTTTAATTCATATAATTGTTTCATTAACAACATAACAGGCATTCAGAAGTTAGGCTAAATATATATCCCTAAAAAATCTATTGATAGTTGAAGACAATTTCTTCTGCCAGGGAAATTAGCTGGTTCAGTCATTATATAAGTTTATATCCATATAGAAATTTCATATTCTAGGGCGCCTGGGTGGCTCAGTGGGTTAAAGCCTCTGCTTTCGGCTCAGGTCATGATCTCAGCGTCCTGGGATCGAGGCCCGCATCGGGCTCTCTGCTCAGCAGGGAGCCTGCTTCCTCCTCTCCCTGTCTCTCTGCCTGCCTCTCTGCCTACTTGTAATCTCTCTCTCTGTGTCAAATAAATAAATAAAATCTTTAAAAAAA